>NJRQ01000331.1:217789-234584 GCA_003063805.1 Aphaenogaster ashmeadi
GACTTGACTTGGAGAAGGGTGAATGATAGCACGACATAGGTTTCGGACAACATGGAATAGGCGTGGTAGATGATTCGGTTTATCCGTTAAATCGTCCGATCGAAAAGATGTTAATGCCATTTGTAACATTATAAATTAATGTATCAAAAAGTGTATCAAATTAGTATATATTCTTATTGATATAACGATATATAAAATAACCAATTATTAGAAATAGAGTCTCATTTTTTTCTGAAAAATTCTTTATTATTCAAGTCGGCAATATTTTAATTAAAATTTTATTTTTCTATTTCGTATACTTGAAAAATTAGATAAATTATGCGATAATGATTCAAAATCCGATAGAAAAACATAGATGTATCACAAATATATATTTCTCATATAAGACCACTTATCTTAATTTCGTCGGAAAATGTAGTAAGAAGCTTCTTGCATTATTAATAGGAGATTTATGAGAGTAAAGATAAAAATTACACGGATGAGCAAAGATAAAAATTATATTCACGCGAGGTAGAAAATGCGATAAAGACTCGAGGCTAATGTTTAATACGCGTTAAGTCTTCATAAATTGTCTCTCTTTTTTTACAGAGATCGTGTAGAAGCTTTAAATTTTAAGGTGATTATGAAGTTAGAAATGCCGAGCGGAATTTTCGCTCTCGAACTCTAAAGCTAATGTAATAAAATCTGAACGGCTGTCCCTATTAGAAATGAAATCTCTCTTTTATTGTCCAGAGGAAATTTTCTGACGTTGGGGAAAGACTAAGGAGATGGTGAAAATATCAATTTTCCGAAGAATGAAATCTATGAATTTACTTGCGTAATGTTGTATAATATTGATAGTGAGAACAATTAACGAACAATTTGATATCGTGAAGACTGCAAGAGATAAAATCAATATTATTAAGTCATTTATGCAAATGTCAGTCATTAATGCAAGATTTTTATAAATTCAACTCTTTCGTATATGTATTAATCGCAAGAGAACCTCGCAAGTTATACTTGATGCACTATGAGGATTTTTTTGTTGAGACACCAATTTCGCGGATCTCTTTGACAAATCGTCGGTACTATCTTGCAGGAATGCCAGCCGGAATTTCTGCACGATCTCGTCCTGAAGATGAAGGCCTACATTTTTACTCCCGGCGATTCGATATGCCGGAAAGGCGAGGTCGCCCGTGAGATGTTCATAATAGCCGACGGTATTCTAGAGGTGATCAGCGAAACTGGTAGAGTCCTCACGACAATGAAGGCCGGGGACTTCTTCGGCGAGATTGGTATACTCAATCTGGACGGATTGAATAAGTGAGTAAAATTCTTCCGACTCTTTGTTCGCCTTGGAGTGCGATCGTGTTAGGATCCATAATGGATTCACTTCTTATTTCGTGTAACGCGGAGTTAAACCAGACACGAAGCACAAAAGAAACCCGCTTCTTTACATATAATCGTAAATTCTAAAAAAATTGATATTTCGAAGACGAGATATGTTTTTGAAGAATTAACTTTCCATAAAATTTAAACTGCAACCACAAAATTTCATGTACGCTTTTAATTTTGCACGCCTTAAGAGAGCTAAATTCTTAAAGCCAAAAACTTGGAAAATCTTTCAGACGCACAGCCGACGTTCGTTCGGTGGGTTACTCTGAGCTGTTCAGCCTCTCGCGGGAGGACGTGCTTGCGGCGATGAAGGACTATCCGGAGGCGCAGGAGATCCTGCAGAATCTCGGTCGAAAGCGGCTAATGGAAGCGCAGAGGGTAGCGCGGGCGTTCCGTCAACCTACGTCTCCCGGCCACGATTCGTCCGACAACAGTACCGGCAAGAGGATCGTCGACAAGCTGAAGAGCGACGTGAAGGGCCTGAAAAACGTCCTGCGGAAGAGCAGGCGCAATACTCGGCCGGAAGAGAGCCTGGAGCTTCAGCCACTGGCACCGAAGGTGCCAGTTCTGAAACGGCAGCAGAAGATCGACGACGGCCAAGACCTGCCTTTGCCCAATAGCCAGGAGCAGCCGGTGTCACCGCTGGGCGCCGGTCTTCCGCTGCTGTCCAGGCTCATGCTGTTGAAAGAGAAGGAGGAGAGAAACGAACGACGCACCCTGATGGACACATCGAGCCACGCGGCGGAACCGCACGCGCCGCCAACCTCGGAGGCCTTAAACCCCACCAATCCGAATCTGCCGTTCCTGCAGAGGATACTTCTGCTGAAGGCAAAGAACGAGCAGGAGACCACCCAAGTGGAAAGGGAGATGCCCACCAAGGAGTCCCTGCTGCCTGTTAGGAACACCATTCCCGAGGAGACAAGCACGCAATCGGACGAGCAGTCATCCTCGGGTGGTCAAAGCGTCGCCATAACTACCGTGACCTCGCAGGGTGAGACGTGTGCGGTCAAGGCGATCAAGAAGCCCTGGACCACGCTGAAGAACGCGTCATTGATAACCGCCAAGGACAATTCCCCGCAGAAAAGTCCGCCGGCCAGGAAGCTGCAGCAGACCAAGATGTATGCCTCCGTCGATGACCTTTCGCCAGAATACTGCGGTCTGCCGTTCGTCAAAAAGCTCAAAATTCTCAACGAGAGGCAGAAGCTGGCCGAGCTGGAGAAGGCGGTCAGGAGCTCGTCCCTTGATTGCGGCGATGTCGAGCCGGAATTCGACAGCAATCTCACAAGGAGTCACTCGGAGGCCTGTGCCATCGAGTACGCTAGAAAGCTGGCCAAATATAATCAAGTAAGTATAGATTCTGTTACGAATTTTTTATAAACTATTTTTATCGTTTTTATATATCAATTACTTTAAAAAAGAAGAGAATATCAAATTTTGATATCATGAATTAGATTATATATAATTTCTTCAATTTTTCTATATAAATCCGATCTTTAAAGGCAAAGGTGAAACTCGAAATTATCGAATTTCATTTTGTTGTCTCTTTTCTAATTATTTAAAAAATGTGGAAAAATGTGCTGGCAACGATAAGATATTCGGTATAATCCTTCATGTGTAGAGTCTGTCTCTGAACAGATGGTATATTCCTAAATATCAGAATAATTCCTCAAGAAAAATGGAATCGACAGAATGCAGAATACAGTATGTAGAATAAAACTTATTCGGACTTCATTTTTTCAGAAAAATGGAGAACCAACAATTCGGCGACTTCCAGGAGTATATACCGCTTTAGAGATTTTGTTTGATACAATATTGTTTACAATAAAACATTAAATGTCCTGTTGACAAGTGCAAATAAGTGTTGCAAAATGCAGAAGAAACTGAATTCTGTAAAGTTTAGAGATGCATCAACAATAATTGATAATTTGACGATAATAATTAATAATTTATAATCATTAACAATAAATGCGAACGTATTGTTAATGATTTATTTTTTATAACAGTCATTAATATAATAAACGCAGAAGAAGGGATTTAATTTAAGCACAATGCAATTGTTTAATATCGAATTTTTCCAATTAGAGCTTTCGTTCTGTAACAGGATCGAGCGGCGACGGCGTCGCGGGCGGCGGAACAGCTGTCGCCGGAGAACGAGACGCTCGAAAGGCGGAACCTGAAGAGCATCCTGAAGAAACTGTCGGCCAGCAGTAGGGCCGGCAGTTCCGAGACCTCGGTCACGAGCACGCCGGATCGCGAGGCCGCGACCGCCGAGCTGAGAAAGCTGATGAGAGCGCCGACGATCGAGGGTTACGCCGCGCGGCACTCGAAGCTGTCAAAGAGTGTGACCTTCAACAAGTACACGCTGCAGAGCCCGCCGTCCGAGCAGCCCTTGCAGCCGCCGTCGAATTACCCGCTGCCCGGCACCCAGGATCAGCCGTCACTGCCGCCGCCCAATAAATTCAGTTTCCGTCCTGTGAGCAGTGCCGGTGGTGTCCTGCAAACGGTGTCCCTGCCGCGGGAGGAGGAGTGCCTGGGCGAATTGCTCTCCGGGGTCGGCGACGTCATCAAGGCGGGCCTGGTGAGTGAAGAGCGCGCGCGCGACTGCCGTTTCCTTTGTCCCCGCTTTCAATGGACGAGCTTTGTGTGCCTGCTCCCTGTCATCACGCGGGAGTGCCTTTGTCAAAGGGCCGCTCTCGTTAGAGACGCGAGAGACGCCCCGACAACACTCTCAATATCGATATTTATTGACAGTACAAATAATCGGTCTATCGGCGGGAATAAGTTCAAGCGGTATCTCTCTTTCTTTTTCTCTTACTGGTAATTTTAAATTGTTTTAGATCTGTTATTACCTTTTCTTCCCTTGTGGAGCAAAGAGAGGCCGTATTCGGGTTGTAATTCCGCAAATTTAAACTTGTTCCAAGCATGTTTCCCAAAGTCCCAAACTTGGTACTCATCGTCGCCAGATGTACGTCCATCAAGCCCATCAATTATCCAACTCCGCTCGCAGGAGTTCCCATTACCGTGCGACATACGGCGGCTGTTCCGATTAATCATACCGCCGCTTTTGACGTTGCAGGAGGACATGCAGAGCAAATTCGAGCGACAGTTCACGTCGCTCGAGTTGGAGGTCCGCAAGCGTGACGAGATAATATCGCAGCTACAGTCGCGGATCCAGGAGCTGGAACGGAGAAGGAAACTACGGCGCGCGGATGACTCCGGCGGGGACAGCACCGAGCACGACGCCTCCATGGAGGAGGATCTCGATGACGATCACGAAGACCATCCCTTCATGCGTGACAGCTCTGTGGACACCGTCCTCGGGTCCACGCGATCCCGCGACCGACACTCGTCCTCGTCGGTTGGCTCTAGTTCGCGCAGCAGGCGATCGTGGGAGGAACACTCGGAAAGAGAAACCCTGGAACTGCAGGAGCTGCCGAACTCGATAGTGCCGCAGAGACTGCGGGAGGACGTGGCGATCGACCTTGAATCGAACAGCGATAGCAGATCGGACGAGGAATTTGACATCTGCGGCCGTCACAAAGGCGATAGCGATGAGGGCGACGAGGAGGACGATGAAGAGGAGGAGGAGGAGGAAGAGGAGGACGACGACGAGGACGATGACGACAAGATCGTGCGGCAAGACGGCTACAACAATTGGGAGGTCGCTCTGCTGGCGAAGCAGCTCGAGGCGAGGAGAAGAAGCGGCGATAACGCCAGCCCGGGTTCCTAGCGCATTAACGAGATTCTAGAAATACTGTGTTACCTCACGAATACGATACGCTCCGACGGATGGTGCAACCCGCTGGCTGGGTCCGGCGGTAGTGCAGCTTTTTGCGAACACGATCATCGCCCGTACTCACAGTTAGACTTCGATAGTATGACTAGCTGCAGCGAGACTATGATGTAGTCCGTTCTCGCAGAGCGTCGTTGATATTTCTTCCTTCCTATTTTTAATCCGTTGCATTTAATTCGGTTTACAGTATCTGTGATAGGTCTCCAGCTCGATGGATCGGTGACCCTGTATAATTTTCTCTTCGCGTCAATTTTATCTCGCGTATAAAACAAAGTCCTCTTGCCTCCTTTTTCGGCCTACTCCTTATCTTCTTTCTTTCTTCGTTTTCGATGTTATAAGTGATCTTATCGCAGATGTAACTAGTGATCAAATGATTTGATTTCTCTCGAACGTACATTGGATTGTAAATATTCACAGGTGTGCCTGAGGAAATATTATACATGGGATATTCAAGACTTTTCTCTTATTACATAGACATCCTAATTACACGTACAAGATATCTCAGAGTAGCTATGTACTAACAGCAAAACTTGCGATCTACAGGGAGTTAAACGCGAGTTTGAAATTTTTCTAGGGCAAAAATCGAAACTTGGACTAGGATTCCGCGAAACAGTATCCAAACACCATTACATCTCAGAAATACATGTATCTTTCTGCCATTTTGTTGGCAATGTCCGCGAACGTTCTCTGCTCCCCCTGCTTATCCACTCAATCATATTCCTGAAAAGCTGCACCACGAACGAACGGAGATATTAGTCGGTTGTACGAAGCGAGAGGAGGAATAAATAATTTTAGAAGAAACAGAGAAAAAAAGAGAAAGAAAGAGAAAGATATAAACAGAGAGATATAAATATAATTTGAAGCGACAGAACTTAATGAGAATATATTACGTATACTGACCAGACCAAGCTCAATATTTCTAGAGTCTTTACAAGATACGTCTATTAAGCGACAAATGATTATTAAAGTAAGGAAAAGAGAGCTATTAAGATCTTGTACATATTAGCCGATAATTTATTTATTTATGAGCGAAAGAAGAAGAGCGAATGCAAGAGAATAAGATTACGGAGAGAGGGAGTAGGAGATACAAATGTAAAAGTTAGTGCAAGAATGAATTTTACTGGATTACAAGGAGAGAAGCATTTTAGATGCTGATATGTACCTAATATGCGGACGAAAGGAACATACAATAAAGCAAATGTTTTCAAACGTCGCAATTGTCATACCCTAATCCCCGAGCAATAATTTTGGCAGGCTACTTCATAATCAGTTTATCGTAATTTTTAAATATATTGTTATCATATAAATAATATATAAAATATATTTTATGTTAAAATTAGAAAAATAATACGCTAATTTAGTAAATTTAATAAATTAGTCAATTAGTAGTAATTTAATAAATTTATCAAATAATGTGCTATTTTATTGAAAATTTCTGGAGAAATAATACAATTAATATCTATTTTTACTCAGATTTAAATTGAATCTTGTATATTTGATCATTGTCGTTGGTTAACATTAGAAGTACTAAGCGATCATTTTTTATTTTTTATACATTAATACCGTATTCTTCGTGTAAAAGGTAGAATTTTCAAATTTAACTTTTCGTTAATTATCCTCTATGCCGAATAATTCATAAATAATCAGAAAATTTAGAATCAATTTAGAATTTAAAATTCCTTCTGAGTAATCGATAACAAAATATTTTTAAAATCCTTTATATTCCACTTACATGAGAAACAGGATAACAATTTAAAAAATAGAAACGATAAAAAATAATCATTCCGTACTTCTAATGCTAGTCTTACACTAAAATGTTTTATCTCGAATTTGCATCCTTTATCGTAATTTTAATGTTACTTCCACTCTTTATTTTTGCTTTAGTAGTAGCCCATGCAGCACAAAATATTTTTTAGGAAGAATGAAATATTTGAAAATAATTTACGAAAATATTTTTAGAATGTTTCTATGTCCGCCACATCATGTCGAAAAAATATTTTTTTAAATATTTTTAAAAGATTGCATGCAAATATATTCAATAATATTTGTATAATCTTTTGGGAATATTGCTTCGAACAATAAAATATCTGAAATCTTGTTACAACATGTCCGCATTTAAACAATATTTTGCAATATTCCTGCAATATTCCTAAAATATTTTTAAAAATCTTGTAGATATATTCCTGAAACGTCAATGCAATTTTCAGATAATGTCTTACATATTTCTAAATACTAAATTTCTAAATATTATGCTCATTAATTTCTTTTGTGCAAAGACACAATCATATCTCGCACTAAGTATATGCATAAACCATGCACAAATTATGACATGTCCGAGTTTCGGTTATGTAGACTTTGGCTAAATAGAAAGCTCGACAAATTTTACATTCGAGAAACAACACCATCTAGCGGCAGTCTTACAATATCATAATATTTCAAATATTTTGGAACAATATTATAAAACAAAAAACAAGTAAATTTTAAATAATATCTCCAAAATATATTTCAAATTTTTAAGAAAATATTTTCTGTGGGGTAAAAAAAAATTTTTTAAATATTTCTAACAGATTTTTAAAATATTTTTAAAAATGTTACCACAAAAGATTTTTAAACCATTTTAAAATATTGTTAAAACCATTTTAAAATGTTTCTTGCAATATTTCTTTAGAAATATTTTTTGAAATCATTTCCCAATCTTTTGTGCTGTATGGGAGATTGACAGTAAATCGTTGCAGACTATAAATCTTATCATAAAATGACGAAGTGAGTTCAGAGTTCGAATCGCGCGCCGTTGGCGACATCCGCAAGCTGCGGAGCGCGCGGACCAAGCGTAGCGCCACGCAGGGCTCGCGACATAACCTGCAATCATAATAATAACAAAAGCGTCGCGACGGACTTTTGTTATCAAATACTGCGAAGTCATATCTCTCAGCTCACGGTTTCGCGCGGTTCCGCGCCGCTATTGTGATGCCAAGAACGTGAACCCACCGTGGACGGTTTTCGGCAGGATGGGCGATATACGGGCTGGCCTCGAAGACTTGAAGCTCGACGGTGCTCTGTTTGCCAACGTTAAATACTACGTCAGCGGTGAGGGCGATCCGAAGGTACGTTACCGTTCCTGCTCGTTTCCCGCGTTTTTGTCCCGCCGATGGCCCGACGCCCGTCGGATCGGACAGCCGTGAGATTCGCTGCTGTCGCAGCTGATTGCACGATGTTTCCGCGGGCTATGATGCTCTTTTTTTCTGCTGTGGAACGAATGTGTCTCGAGCGTCAACGAAGGTTATAATTTGGAACACCATTTCGCATAAATGTCGTCCGACTGTCGTTGGACCGCTTCTCTTTCCTGTAACAATTTTTTTTTAATATTTGAAATGACAGTGTTAAACTATTTCAGATTTATATGCTTGACGTTAGAGAATGTTATTGTTTATTAATTATAGGCAATACTTTTACAGATTTTGAATTTATTGCAAGAAGGTGGGGCTGAGAGGTCTAATTATTTTAGTGATTTCGTTACACACCTGATAGCGGGCAATGAAGCATTAGAAAATGATATTTCTGAAGCAAAGGACCTGTATGAGATACCAGCAGTTACACAAAACTGGATTTTATATTCTGTTAAGTGCAACAAGCTTCTACCGTATCCTTTTACGAGAGACTATTATTTTAATATTAATATTTTATACACTCACAAACAGACACACATACTAGCAGTTATCCTAATAAAAATCATATTTGGAACTATAATTCTTATTTAAATCTTTCCATATTCTGAATAAGAAGTTCAAACAATTTTTAACAAATTCTTAGAAAGAGAAATAA
Organism: Aphaenogaster ashmeadi; assembly: GCA_003063805.1. NCBI lineage: Eukaryota > Metazoa > Arthropoda > Insecta > Hymenoptera > Formicidae > Aphaenogaster > Aphaenogaster ashmeadi. The sequence goes on from NJRQ01000331.1 coordinate 226,779, forward strand.
TGTAACAAATTATTAGCACTTTAAATGTTAATGAAGTGAAAAAAAAGTTAAATTTAAAATACACTTTAAGATAGATCATTAAACATAGCATTAAATTTATTGCAAAACATATTTTCTTAATGAATTTATTTAAACAGAGCGCAATATTTCTCACCAGAAGAAAATCAGTTGTTCTCGAACGTCCGTGTCTGCCTATCTCAGGTAAGTCGAACAGACAGCAAGTCTCTATGGGCAATGATAACATTGCAAGGTGGCAAATGTCAGCTACGCTTGGATAGATACTGCACTCATCTGATTACGAGCAAAGCAAGTGGCATAAAATATGAAGCTGCTATGAGACACCATGTACCAATCGTAACACCTGACTGGATAACGGAATGTTGCAAGAAAGGTACTCTCATTAGCGAAGTGGAGTATCATCCTAGATTATTAGTGTCTCCAAATAGCTCGACAGCCATGATTACTGGATTCATGGACGAAGACACGGATAATAACGTTGCACAAGAGGAGCAAGATAGGACTAAGGCCATGTTGGAGCAACTTAAGCAACGTATGCCATGGAATCAGCCGAGTCCACCAGTGTCTTCGAGTGCTTCACATAGCCTTGGTGCGACCAGCACAGTGACCGTTCCTTATTCGGCGAACGGACAAAATACCGTGAACATGCAGCCGCAACAGCATCTTCCACGATCAGTTTCCACGACCAATTTGAGCACTTCCACAGTTACCCCATCAGTCTCTGATCAGGATGTTATCAATCAAACAAATTGGCTTCCACAGACGTCTCAGCAAAACAACATTTCTCAGCAAATAAAAGCTGTACCATCACAAATGCAACAGCAAGAGTTATCTCCGCAACAACAGCAAATGAATATGCAACATCAATTGATACAACAACAACAATTAACATCGCAACAGCAATTAACGCAGCAACAACTCACGCAACATCAGCAACAGTTGCAGCAGCCATCATATAATCAACAACAACTTTTGAATCAGCAGCAATCGCCTCAGATACAGCAACAACAATTAGTAGGGCAACAGCAATCGATAATGCCCCAACAACAACAGCAACAACAAATAAATTCGCAATTACCTCAGCATCAGCTGAACACACAGCAACAACAGTTATTGACATCGCAACAAAAGCAATTAAATCAACATCAAATTATTCAGCAACAACAATTACAGGCTCAGCAACCACATTTAACACAACAACAACAGCAAGTGCAATTGGCCGCTCAGCAGCAGCAACAAATAGTGATGCAACAGCAGCCACAATTACCTTCTCAACCGCAACAAATAGCAAGCCAGCATCAATTGACTCAACAACAAACTCCACCGCAGCAACTCACTCCCGAGCAAAGGCAACTTATTTTATTGCAACAGCAGCAGCAACAGCAGAAGATACAACAGATCTCACAACAACTGCAGCAATCTGCCCCGCAGAATTCCCAACAATTCGTTATAAGGGACGGTCAATTGCAACAACAGCCACAAAATCAGCAGTTAATTGGACCAAATCAACAAGGATTTATCGTTCAACGAGATTCACAATGGCAGCAACAGCAATATCATTTGCAGCTGCAAAGGCAACAGCAACAACAACAGATCGGGCCTCAGAGATCCGGAGGACAATGGAATCAACAACCGCCTCAACCTCCCCGACAGTTGATTCATTTGGACGCGCAGACGCATCAGCAGTTGCAACAGATGGATCCCCAACAGAGGGCTCAGTTCATCCAGAAGATACAAAAGCAACGCCTGATATTGAGGCAAGCGCCGGGTCGCCAGCCGCAGCAAGGTTCGCACATTGCCGTTATAAGAAGTCCTGGTAAACCAGTACAACCGGGCAGTTTACAGTGGGTTCAGCAAGCTCGACCGCAAATGATGGGACCGCAACTCCCTCAAACTCCAGGACAGAAGCCTGTACATCCCGGAGTACAGCCCCCAGCATTAACTCCGATAAACTCTTCTAATCAAGTAATCGTGTCAGCCGCAGTTCAAGGTCCGCAGGCATCTCAAACAGGCCAACCATTCCAACAGGGACAATTGACGCCTCAGCAGCTAGCGCAATTGCAGTTACAGAAGCAGCAAATGGTTAGACTACAGCAGTTACAGCATCTACAACAACAACAACAACAACAGCAGCAGCAGCAGCAACAACAACAACAACAAGGCACGCAGCAAGAAACTTCGTTAACGTCTCTACCAAATAACGTGCAAATTCCGCCGGATCAACAGCTTGTTGTGAACGCTAAAACAAAAACTGCGCTAGCAAATATGCTGACTAACAGATTGCAAGGTGGTGCTGCCGAGGGTAGTGCAGCTGGCCAATTGAGATTGATGACTGCGCAGCACCGACCTCCACCCCCACCTTCACAGGATCCACAACTCTTAGCCGCTTATCAGAGGAGAACCCTGGGGAATATAACAAATGGTGCACCATCAGGAGTGCCTATAAAAATGCAATATGCTCCAGTTATGCCACAACCTAAGGCTCAGTTTTACGGTCATAATCCAAATCTGAAACGTACGTTTTTATATTTTTGTTATTTCTCATCTTGTATCATAATATTTAATGCATAAATAATATTTTATACAACATTAGTAATATAATGATCTGAAAAGTTATCTTATTGCATTTATATATATATATATATATATATATATATGTATATGTATATGCGGTATTGTTATATGTTATTAATGACAGAATAATATGTGTATTTTTAGTGCCGCCAGATCTATTTTTGTTAGGATGTATCTTTGTCATTGTCGAATACGACGTGCAGCGTCCTAATGAAGTTTCAGTCTGGAAACAAGTTATTGAGAGACATGGCGGCGAAGTGGAGTCGCAATATTGTACCCGCGCAACGCACGTGTTAGCTATTACGCAGAAACATCCGACTGTAGTGCAAGCGTTGCGTGAGGGAAAACGTTGTGTTAGTGCACATTGGCTTTCTGACGTTGTTAGTAAGCAGCAAGTATTGCCACCTTGGCATGTTCTTCACTTTCCAACGCCATTTAGCTTAACTGAGCTTCCGTGTGGCAAGCAAATTATATCGTTTTCCGGATTCGAGGGAGAGGAACGAGCAAAAGTCAAATATATGTTAGAGGCTTTAGGTGCAAAGTACACGAATTACTTTTCCAGACACAATACTCTTCTTGTTTGTAGAAGGTACTGATCATATGTTTCTTCGGCTGTTCTAACTGTATTTTAAATGTATCATTTATCAATTGTTTACATTATATCGCGTAATATATCTCGTTCCATCAATTGACGGTTTAATAATCTTTTTGTTTTTATACAATAATTATATGCTGAAATGAATTTTAGGCCAGATGGACAGAAATATAAAAAGGCACGCGAGTGGCAAACCAGCGTTGTAAATGCACAATGGTTGACGGATTTACTTTGCGGGCAGATGAATGCTTTGCATCAACTCGAGGGTCCAAAGTATCAACAATTTAGTCTGAGTAATCCTTTCAGACTAGATTATTCACTAGTGCCTCATCTCATGGGTATAACATTTTCTTACTAGATTATCATAAAACATATATTTGAAATTAAATTGTTGCTATATACGAAACTCTATCAAATTTTTTATCTGACTCTAGCTGCTTGGAAAATGCCAATAAATATTACGCAAGAATCGTACGACAAAGTAAAACAGGTTGGTCAGGGTCCAAATTCAATCAGAAAATACAAAAAGCCACGCCTGGACGGCCCATTGTTGAATAAAGATCCGCATCTTCTGGGTCTGGATGAACCGATTGTCATTAGCAACCCTGATCCTCCGCCACCCGATAAACAACCAAGAATACTATTTTCTGGTATAAACCCAAAAAACCATGCAAAGGTATTAAATAGATATCATCTATTTGGCTTTTCGGAATATCTGAAATTGTAAAAAGGCACCCTTTTACAATTAATATTTTATTTCCTATCAACTTCTACATAAGCCGCTTTGTTCCTCTCATTTTTCTTAAACGTTGCCATCGCTTAAAAAATCTCTTGTTATTCCGCTAATTCTTTTCATCCTCATTTTCTTTCCTTTTGCATTTCTTCAGTTTATGCCCGTAGTTTCCATTCGCATATCTTCTACGTATCAGCCCTCTTCTGGGGACTGGGCGCCATAAACAGAGAAGAAGAAACATATCTTCTACCTTTTCTTATCCAATATTTGTCATTAAACACACGTGCCAAGAAATACTTCATATTTATATTTATTCATAATTACAGAAATCTACTAGTTGTAATATTGTATTACTACTGTGTTCTGCTACTACGATTTTTTAAACAGAATCTATGTGATTTTTAGAGGATTCGAGAACTAGGAGGTGCTTTAGCTGCTAGCTGGCGAGACGCCACTCATCTCGTAATGTCGGCACCATTACGAACGGTAAAGTTGTTGTGTTGTTTATCACGGTGTAAATTTATCGTCAATCTTCAATGGCTGCTCGAATGCTCCGCAAAAAATACGTTCGTGGACGAAAGTGCATATATGCTCGGTGATCCGGAATTCGAGAAAAACTTTAATTGCAATATCGAAAAAACTTTAGCGAGTCCCAATCGAGGAACAGTACTTAAGGTAATAATTTAGATTCCTTTATCAAAATCGATCTATTAATTGTACAAACAGTATCAATATTCTAAACATAGAAACATGATTTTGTTTTTAATGTCTTTCCACGCAAACAGGATAAAATATTTTATGTTACACCGAGTGTAATACCATCCCCGTCGGCAATTGCGGAAATAATAGAAAGTGCAGGAGGTACAATGGAAAAGACACGTAGATCAATCGCTCAAATACAAGAGATGAATGCTGGGAAATTAAGTTATATTATCGTGACCCATGACAATGACCTCCATCTTCTTTCTGACGTCTTACGTGCAAATATCAGTAAGTAGTCATAAGTTAGCTTTTAACGTATTTTTATCTCTTTTGTTCTCTTTACATAAAGAAAGTTGATTGTAAAGAAAAGTTGGAAGTTAAACGGATATTATTAAGCGTAATAGAAATCGCATCTTACTACACATAATTCTTTCCACTTAAAATTTTACAGATGTGTACAGTGCAGAAATCGTATTAGGCGCAGTTGCACGACAATATTTCCAGCCTGATGCGAGTTAAATTTAAAACGTACAGGTTACACTTTGCTATATTTTTATCCCTGTTATGGGCCTATCGATTCTTTAGGGATTTATTTTCGAAACGGAAATTTTTGCTTACCTTCTGCAATGGGACAATAAAGAACATAATTTTATGATACCAGAAGGAATTATTTTTATACATTTTACACCCATGTCATTTCCTTTCAATTGCACTTTGTATTATCTAGAGATATGTTTGCAATAAATCTGGTATATTTAATCATTGTACAAGGACTTATTTATCTTATAACTAACAGTTTTTGTGGTACATTAACATAGATATTTTAAATATAAATCGTTTATCGCATCTTAAACAATAATCGGAATGCCATTAAAGCTTGTCAGCAGAAATTTTTATATAACTTGCAAAAATTATATAACTTGTTAGAAGATAGCAGACAATGTATGACAGCATGTGATAACACGTATCATATGCTTTATTCCTAATTGTTAACAAGTCTACTTTGACAGATAGTTACATTTATATCCATTTACATATTTTATTTTACCATTGTAATAAATGCATTACAATAAGAGGAATCGTTGTAAAAAATCAAAGATAACTCTCATAATATAAGATACACTCGTAACTTCAATCCTCACGGATATAAATGTCGTGAATTTGAATAAACCTTACACGAAAAGCCCGGAAAAGCTTGTCGACTAAATTTAAGTGGTGGACATCTGCTCTTGAATCCAAGGTATATATTTGGCCACGTCGACGTAGACAACGTAGTGCCGTGGTACAAAACACGGATTAAGACCATGTATTGTTCGTGCAGCGACGCCGCGCAACACATAATGGTTCCTGATATCGTCGTATAGCATCAGCGCGCTGCCGCCATCAGCGTTGCAAAGATTCTCCTCTCGCAAACCGGCGCAAAAAGTACGGTCCGAGGTGATACTGGTGAAACCCGAATGGCTCCTGTGACAGTTTTCCTATAATCCGCATAACAATGCCAAATTTTCATTATTTGCACAATTTCTACGATAGTGCGGAATACTGCTAGCGTTTCCCGTATGCCGTTAATCTCGGAATTATGCGGAATTGTGTTATTTCAAGAAATACCTTTACGAAAATTCGAAGCGTCTTTACTGCGTGATCGATGATCGCACTTATCGATTTAAAAGCAATTGACGCATTTGTCAATTCAACTCGAAAACTGCAATGACTTTGACAAATCTATTATAGATGTATGCAGAGAATATCGTTATTATTATAACATTGCATGTTGTTGCACAATTACCTAAATAACTCTAAACGTAGCCAAATCAAATTGAGTCCCAAGTAGAACACGAAAGTCATAATGACGTCAAAATGACGCCTTTTTAGCATCATTTTGACGTCATCATGACTTTCTGTTCTACTTGGGAGTATCGCGAGACACCGTTAACCCTTATGCTACTGGCATTTTTACATTAAAATAGTGTTTTTTCCCAAAAATTTATCTATATAAATAACATACAGATTGCGCAGAATTTCGAGATTTGTTCAGAGCCACAAAAGTGGCTTTCCCGGCAATAAAGGTTAAGCAAACATCTCTAAGCATTCCTCCTCCGCCATCCGCGATACAAATATTCCAAATTGGTTGTAATCGAGATATCCCCACGTTTAAGATTCTTTGTTTTTCGAAAACTTTGCACTTAATTCGTATATTAGTCAAACAGCGGAACGTTAACTTACCTGACTCACTATCGGTATCCTCGTCATTCGTGCTTCCTGGAAATTACGATTACTTCCGCTTTGGCCCCATCCCACGACGTATCCCACCTTATTGACGACATTCTGAAGATCAGTTGGACCCGACCACAGACAAATAGGCTTGGCGAGAGGGCCGTATTCGATAGGTGTTCTGAGTCTCAAAATCGCTAAATCGGAATCGGCGCTGATCCCAGCTTCGTCCGCGTCAGGATGGATCTTATAGCTCGCGACTTCCCGATTAACAGTTCCCTTCGCATTCCACTTACGCGAGGTAAATTGCCCAAGGGATACGTACAAATAGTCGAGGTCTATAGTGCCAGAACCCCACTTCAAGCAACGCGCCGCTATAAAAGGAAATATATGCATGAAATGTATTTTTTAATAATCCACGCTCTCTGTCGAGAGAAAAATATAAAGAAATTAAATATTAAATTTCAGAGATTTCGAGGTACATATTCTAATGACCATCTAGAAATATTATTTATTGTTAGAATTATCTAATGGACGGATAGTTATCCAATCAGCACAAGAATGCCCTTTTGAAATCCAAAGAACATGTAGGACGAAAGGGAGATATTCTGTGAACATTCCAGTTTAATCCTAGGATATTCTCTGGATGTTCTAAGAAAGAGCAAATGATAGCAAAATACTAGCCTTGAAGACATCCTGAAGATGTGGAATGCTTCCCAGTGAGAAATGACACCTCGGTCGACATCGAATCGACGTCGATTCAATGTCGAAAACAATATTTCGACATAGAATCGACGTCGATTAGACATTTCTCACTGTGTTTAAGAATTTAGGGTGTATTTGTGTTTGTTGTACTAAAATAAAATTGTTATTCTTACGTAACTCATTTTTTAACTTTCATAACCCACACGGAACATAGCGTCCATTAGACGTCGATACAACCTCTATAGCTCCATGCGACGTCTATCTCCAT
>NJRQ01000332.1:4645-22508 GCA_003063805.1 Aphaenogaster ashmeadi
AAAAAATTTTTGGTTTACTTGAAATTATATAAGAACTCTAGACCGATCCAACTGTTTGGGTCCGTTTGGAAAAACAGTTCGTTCGTTGTTTGCTGGAAAACAGTTTTTTCAAACAGTTCGGCGTTTTTGTACCCACCACTAATATTCATCCAAAGATTATAAGATTTCCTATGAACATCCTGCAAACATCTTTAGGACTTTGAAATAAAATCTCCTGAGGATATTTCCAGGTATAGTCTGAGGCGCTCATTTGCTATTTCTCAGGACGTCCTAAAGAAGTACAAGAAGCATAACAGGATGTCCTTAGGATATTCTGCATATCCGAGCAGGATGTCCTATGGACATCCAAAAGACATCCATGTGCTGTTTGGGTAAGTAAATAACGATTGATATATGTGTAATACAAAATAAAGAAATGTTGACATTTTTGATAATCGGGCAGAATCTTGTGCTTAATAATTATTATTCTGAATTTTGTACATTTCGCCTCTGTGCTTTTCAATTATGCGCTAATTACTATTCAATCTTGAAATATAGTTTTATGTCAAAGTTGGAAAACTTCACATTATATTATGTTAATACACAATTTAATATAACTGATGCACTTTAAATTTTTATTTTTAATGAATTTATTGCGAAAAGTACCTTATTTATTCTATCTATTTAATTACATAAAATATATTAATCTCTACGTAGAAAAGAAATCAGTTTTAAAAATATTTCCAATTCAAGAGAATCCTTTCAACACTAGTCTCCCAACGTACGAGCAAAAATAAAGTAATACAGTTTATAAATAGTGGTAATAGCGAGTATTATTTTTTCCGTTTAGCGTGAAAGGTTAAAGGTGGGCAACAAACGCTATCTGTGGCTATGAAGATTGACTTCTTGAGATATCGATCGACACAACAAAGAAACCTTAGCTGGCAGACTGAGGAAAAGCAGTACCTCTCCGACAAGATCCGTGAATCTATTTGACTTACTTACAGTCTGTCACAAAGGTGTTCTGTCCCTTTACAGCTGGGAAGAAGAGAGAGGATTACAAAACCTAACAGTGTGTTCTATCATGCTTCATAATTTAACTCCCAGTGTCGCTTTTTTCATTGTCGAAAACAGACGTTTTCTAAGACAAATACGCTCCACAATTCGAAGTAGTGGATCCGTTTAATCTACCTGAGTAGATTTCAACTTCTGAAAGTTGAAATCTTTTGTTGGAAAGAGTGGATTCGCCGAAGTAAAAGACTATTGACGATTTATCGAAACGTTGCCAGACAATAATTGATAACAAAAGAGACTGGATTTTATAACAGCATAAAAAGCACAGCAAACGATCTTCGAAAATAATTTTAAAATCATTAAAATATAATAGAAACTTTTTTATTTTAAGGTAACGATACGAAAATAATCGTTCATGCGTTTTCATGTGACAGACCGTATCTATCTTTTCAACGGAACATCACGACGAGACGCAGAGAACGTACGCCTCATCCATATCAATGACACGGTTTCTATGAGGTAGTTATCTACAGAAAGAAATATCACGCTCGAAGCTGATCACGTACTCATCTTCACGTATTGCCTTTCCCCTCGAAAACGTTCTCCTTTCGCCCCATTACCCTCCAGTTTCAATTGGGGGTGATGAATTCGCAAAACTGGTCATTTGAAAGAAAAATCGAATATAGTGCTTTAATTAGATATAATATTTCTGATGAATATTTTTTTATATGAAATCGAAATATTTGTGAAAAATTTATGAAAAAGCCCAGATAGCACAGGTGGTCGTTATGAGTTCAAAAAGAATTCACTTTTTTAAATTCTATATGAATTAGCGTAATCTGTTCGAAATGAACTAAAAAAGAATTCCTTTTCAATAGTAATCTTATGGAGTATAAAAAGAATTTCTTTTCTATCTGAAAAAGAGCCCAGAATTGGTGACATAAAAGTGAATTCTTTTTTAACCCTTAAGAGTGTTTTTAGAACAGAATTGGGATGAAAAAAGGAATTCATCTCTTATAATTCGGGGATTCCAAAAAAATTCTTTTTGGAGTCTCTTTGCTATCTGGGAGGGCAACATCCACGCATCGCAGTTCATATGTCCTTAATTCTAAGGAAATTTGTTTAGGGGTGGTTATAATAAATAATCTAGATATGTGTTCATTCCTTTATTACAAACGGTCGCGCACATGCGAGCAACAATTATAATTAATCCTACTTGTGAGTGAAAACGATAATAGTTAACAATATATCTTGGTACTTGTTTCGAAGTTTATTTCTCTCGATTACTGCGACATTTAATTTAATTAAATGCTCGTATGATTGAGCGCAAAATTATTTTGGTCAGAATATCTGAAAACAAGCACCAACTTGAATATCGCTTTATAATTTTCAATATATTAGTATATTACACGAAAATATCGCATTAATATTAATTTTGTCAGTCATTAGATCATGTATTGCAACATCAGTGTGCGTATAATCAAGCTGAATCCAGCTTGTACAATGTATCCTTGAAACAATTAGGCACCGGGTTTTCGAGAAAGCGATCTCTCTCGAGGGTTTGTTAAAATTAGATACCTGCGTAAATTCAATTCGACTATTATATGTTAAAAAATCTAACTGTACAAAATATATTGTGCATCGTAGAAAGCACAAGCGAGTTTCTCTCTTTACAATATTGTATAAAAGAAAAATTGAGATTTTTCCGTCATATAAAAACCCGTATCTACAAAACTTGAATGGAAGCCTGAATCTAATAGAGTTCATGGAGCAACAATTCATGGATCAACATAAAATTTTTTACAAATTACGAAAAGCATCCTATTTACATGACGACACAAAAACATTCAATTGATATATTTTTGATATTGGGAAGATTTATGTTTCGCGCAAATAAAATTTTGCTCTTCAAGAACGTAAGATTTCAACAGCGAATGTTTCACACAATATCATGCGAATATGACTACACATATTTATTCTATATAATAAATATTTTTTCTTGTACTAGAACGAGTTTTATAAGGCACTATAAATAATTGCGTCCCCATTCGTGAAGATATCGGGAAGATTTGTTAAATGAAACGCTACGTAACTATCTATTATATAGGTAATAATAAACAATTGTTACATAAAATTATTATTTTTTGAAAATATAGATCATTCCTAATCCAGATTTTCTATTGGCAATAAATTTGCTTATTCAATAACGAATATATATCTATATCTTGTAGAAACTGACTTGTATAAATTGTATCAGTTTTATTATCAATCATTGGAAGTGTCTGTTACTTCTGTTATAGTAGGAGGCATCATTTAACTTTAGAATAAAATATAATATCAAATATTATATTGCTGATGATTCATATTCATAATCTCTTTTCGTCATTTTTCGTTGTTTTATCTTCTTAGATTTAGCTATTCAATATAAAGATGATTCTTCTAGCTTTGACATGATTTTTAAATGCCGAATTTAAAAATCATTACAAAATTTCCTATAATAAGAAAATGTAATGTATGAGATACATTCCATGTACAAATACTGGTTTCTCACATTCTGATATCAACTTTGGCAAAGTAATTAAAATCTGTGATAAAAATGCTTAGACATATCATTTTGTTAACAAAAATCATTATACACGGATTTGTTATACACAATTGCTCTGTAAAGAGTAATAACAATCTATGTTAGGAACTACGAGATAAACCAGTAATATCATTATAACATTGTGTCACGGAGAAAAAACTCTCTCTTTATGGGAATTTGATTTATATCTAACATAATATAGCATGTATGACTGAGATTTAGATCATTAGATTTTTATCTTATGGCAACCTAATCAAAACAGATATTTTATCCTGCTTTAAACTCCAGTTACTAGTGACACTTTATCACTAAAAATGATGGGAAAATATGTGTAATTGTATTAGTTTTAACAATTTAATTTCCATTATTCTCCCGATGTCTCAATATGGCTTGCCATATCCTGAGTTCAATTCCTCCCCTAGAATTAAATATAAGATATTTATCTCTACATGTGCTATTATTATTAAATAACAGAAGATATTATTTTTTACCTTAAGTTTAGTCTGCGAAGATCGTCCCGTGTAGCATGACGCAAAATATCCTCCAGTGTATATTCCTCATATAGGAACTGAGAATATTAAAAAGTCGTTCATAAAAATCATATGTAAAATAAATAATAGATAACAATTAATTTTTAATCTTATTACTTATTTCAGATATTTGTGGAATGCTTACCCTATCGATTGACGTCTCATCTATTTGAAGATTCTGTAACCAATCGACAAGGGCCGTATCCGGATGTGAAGTAGTACTGTGATGCGTATCGGTAGTCATTAAGGACGCTGATTGTTGAGATATATTTCCAAAAATGCAAGAATTATAGCTGTGAATATTAAAAATGTACCTTGAAATAATGTTAATTAGATTTTTTTAGAACATGCGTAGTGTGCAACACATGCAGCAATAAATAAAGTAATAATTTTTCGTACCCTGATTCCTGTCTTACTGATCTCTTATTAATATTTTCACACAGATGTGTCAACGTATTAACTTGGGCTCTCTGCTCTTCGAGAGCTTGTTGCAATAACGTTTGATACGATTTCTGGCTTTCTATCAATTCCTGAAGCAGTTTCATATTTTCCATCTTTAATGCTCCCATTTGATCTCTATATTCTTTCCAATATTTATTATCAACGGAGTCAGCGGTTTTTTGGGATTTCACGGAGTTTACCGTTGATACCCCAGACGTTGATCCTTCCTCGGGACCTTGACCGCCAGGTTGTACTCGTTCTTGTCCAAGTAAGTTAGCGCCCAATTCTAGATACATAATTTGTAACACAAAACACATTTAAATAATGCTCTCTCCTCTCTCTCTCTCTCTCTCTCTGACTTGTATAATACTCTTTGATCACATTTGGATATATCTAATTTCTCAATTTTCAATAAAATCTATCTAAACCAGATGTGTGTGAACTCAAGTAGAAAGCGGTAATCCTCTTACTGAACGCGACGTTCATAAGAGATCCCATATTATTGGTGATGACTTTCCCTCGAGATATTTTTAGAGTTGACACGATAGCACATTCAATCTCCTCACGTGTATTACACTTGAGATACATGCATGCGTTACACATCTGGTTCATGTACCAAGTAACAAATGTGAGAATTTGGCCAGATGAGCGGAACATTTCTTTTTTGATTCACAGGGGTGTATGTTCTTATCAATGTCTCTCGAATATGTGACAATTTATTATACCGCTCTGATTTTCATTTCATTGAGAAAAAATAGTACTTACCGGGAGATAAGACGGTGATAGCAGCCTGAACAGCATTTCTTACTAAATTATCTAAAGCGAACATCCAATGTGGCTTTATACTGTGCATTCTGAGGACCTCATTTACTGCCGTTTGAAATAAATAAATAGCCAAGTGTAGGTGATTAATAGCGGTCGAATCGAAATCTAATTCCTCTTTCAACGTTCGAATAGCAGTTACTATTACTTCCTGATTTTGCTCTGCGATATAATCTCTCAAGCCACGCATGAGTAATACTAAATGACTCTAAAATTATAATAAATAATTTAATATATATACTAATGCTTATTTGTAACACAATATAATGCTATTCTACGTACCATCTGCAACACCGTTTGTCCCTCCGCCTGATATATACCTCTCATCCAAACCTCGCAAATTTTTGCCTCATCTTGATTGAGAACCCTTGTTAATGTCATACGTCTTTGACTATCCTTCTTTAACAGATAAAAGCCCTCTTGCTCCTCTCCAGATTTTTGCCCTGGTTGCCCTGTTTTGTCCCAAATTCCCGTAAATATAAATGAATAATATCGTATCATAATAAATCCTGAACAATTTACAATTTAATTTATCTATTTGCCCACGCGTAATTGCGATATTATTTATTTATATTGTAATCTTAATAAATTTCTTCTGAGATTTTCTCATAAATAATTTGCGGTACTAATCTTATCAAGTATCAAAAAGAACTGTTGCATATATTTACCCCCTAATTCAACTTCTGGTGATAACAATCCACCAGATGAGCTTCTTCTAGTTATCGAGGTACCAGTTGTATCAGTTTCGCTAGTTTCTATCGATGGAGTATTTCCTATTATACTAGAAAAATGTAAACAATAACATAAATTATACCTTATGTTTCTTTTTACGTTATTCTTTTGAACTATCAAAATGATAAAATTTTATTAACACTGTGTATCAGAAAAATATAGTAGCATATCCTACATACAATTAGAAAAATGTTAACTTTATAACTTAAATATTTTAAAAAATATTAATTTTCTGATCTAATAATTCATATAATTAAAAATTATAATTAAAAATTCGATTATTCTTGTATCATATAACATGGAGAGAGAGTATCTATCATATACAAATAATATATAAAAATACACTATCTTTATATATGCAATATAATATATATCACAATTCAAATAGTCCAGCCATTTTGAGAATATAAATTGTTATTTAAAGATAATTATATAAAAAGCTGTGATTATAAGATAAGTCAGATGTTAAAAGGGGAAGCTACGTTGCTTAAATTATATTCTAATATATAGTATAATATTCACACATAAGTTGCAACATACTTATGTGATGCATATAATAATCATCATTTATATTTAGTAAAGCAATTATATGTTAGTATATATTTAATATTCAATACTTACATAAATCTAGGACCCAAAACAAAAATGTCATATAGTGAAATATAATTATACCATTTCATTTCGAATAGCATTTTAAAATACCTAATAATAATGTTATACCTAATTAATAATATACCATCGCTTTGCACGAAACATAAAAGAATCCTTGAATGACTTGTACAAAGCTCCACTGGGTTATATATTGAGATATTACACAACATTTAATAGCGAAAGATAATAGCATAATTACGGATTTACAAAACATAAGCAATTTGAAGACAATAATTAAGCATTTGCACATTTAATATTGATGATAAATGATTATATAAAAAATCTATATAATTTATGTTTACGAATAATAAATAACCAACAAAACAAATTCTACCTTTATACTTGCGTATAAAACAATTTACGAAGTTAGAACCATACCTGTTAAAAGAGTGGGGTGGAGTAGGCATACTGATAGGGGGCAATAGATGGGCCGAACTGCGTTCCCTCAATGGACTTGACTTCGTTAACCCTCCACTAAATTTAACATTTTCTAATTACAATTCGCAACATGTATTCACATAAAAGAATATTATACTCTTGTATCATACTGTTTGTAAAATGTTGCAATATTTGGATAAAGCATTTTTAATATTAAATATTAAATATTTAATATTTTAATATATTAAAGGATATGATATAAATATTTAAAACTTAAAAATTACAGTAAAAATATACATAATTTACACTATAATACATAACATGACAATACACCATTTAAATTTGTTATTCCTGATAATGTTGTCATATGAAGGCAATCGAGTTCCGTAATGGCATTTCCTAATGTCTCGATGCTGATCTGACAATTACCAAGCGACATGAAAAATAAAATTGGCACCAAAACTGCTTACACAAATAAAATAAATCAAATGAAAGTAAAACATAGTAAAACAAAGGCGAGAATACAAAAATGCTCACACACTACGGCACAAAGATAAACATTTTATAATACCTGTCATCCGATTGGGACATCATAGGTGTGGCAGCAACAATGTGATTATTATTTGTTTTGTCGCATTTCCCCAAACGTTCCAATCTGTCTGCAGGAACTGATATACTTCTACTGAAATCAGGCGGTGCGACTAATCTGCTACTCTTCTTTTTCCTGTTATAAATAAGCATTTTATATACTTACGATTTTAAAACCTTATAACATTCTACAGTACTATATTTTAAATTTATATACTCATTAAGAAATGGATCCTCCAACAGCTCTGCCGCGGTTGCTCTTATATCAGGATTCGGCTCAAAACAACGCAATATAAAACTTTTTGCTCTCTCAGATAATTCTGACGGTATCTCAGGATGTATTTTGTAATATCCCACCTATAAAAAAGCAGATATTCATCAGACCGTAAACAAATTTAGCAATTCAATATTTAAAATATTGTACATTTGATATTTTAGATTTACTTTAAAAACAGCTGCTTGTGGAGAACCTAGTTCAATGAATGGAGGCTTTCCAGTGGCCATCTCAACTATTGTGCAACCTAAAGACCAAATATCCGCCTAGAGAAAAATTTGAATGATTGTTATTGCGATGATACAAATATACGTCTTTATCTTATAAATACTCTCAAAATAAAGCATTTAACCAAACATAAACATAAACTCACAGGTGCACCATAACCACGTTGACCCTTGTCAATAACTTCTGGTGCCATATACTGTAATGTTCCAGTAAAGGTTTCTGTACTCGGGCACAAGCCAGCCAAACGTTTGGACATACCAAAATCAGAAATCTTCACAACTCCACTGTATGTATTTACCAACACGTTATCACCTAAACCATACGTTTAAACTTACTTGTGCGAAAATAATTATGAAAGTAAGGATATATACTTTTTACTTTAACAACCGTAAAATTTATTTACTCTATGAATTACGTACCTTTTATATCTCTATGAACTATTTTTTGATCATGGAGATATTTAAGGCCTTCTAACATCTGTTTAGTATAATATGAGATGGTCGATTCGTTCTCTTTCAAAGGACCCCATTTTGATCTCAGCAAAGCTGATAAGCTCCCTGAAATTATAAGAAATTATGAATATTTATAAATGACATTTTTAAATGTTATGTTATACTCCTTCCCTACCTCCAGGAACTTGTTCCATAAAGATTTTAAAATATCCATCCTCGCTTACTGAGCCCAAATATTGAACGATATTCCTGTGTCTCAATTGACTATGTAATTTGATCTCTTCGTGAAGAGGCTGTACATCGCCCAGGTTTCGTTCACGAATTTCTTTCACCGCAATTCTGACTTGCGTATTTAAATCGCGCGCTGCGTATACTACACCGTATGTACCTTTGCCGAGAATTATGCGCTTATTTTGATCATCCAATTCATACTCGAACTATAAAAATACACATATATCATTAAAAAATTATATATACAACAAATATGTATACATGCTACTGGTAAGTAATATTAAAAATTGATAGAGACCTTCATGCGATCATCAGTCATGTAAGCATCCAAATCTGTAACCATGCCTTCCTGATCTCTAGTCATCTCTAAGATCAAGTCGTAATATCTTTGCCTACATTGTACTGATGGCAAGTACATTTGAAAATCATCCGAGTTTTGATGAACATACAGAAAAAGACATCTTTCGTCCCTTTTATACAAGCTTACGCTGCGTATCATGTTCGCAGTAAATAACCAATCGTGAACTTGTTTGCAATTGTTTCTCATATTATCCAAACACAAATTCCAAATTTGTATGGACTTCTCCTCCGCGCCAAGATTCACGTTTACATAACTTGGCATTAAAATCTTTGTTGGTTCCAACACTAAAATCTAACAAAAATATTGTAATGTAGATAAAGCGTTTTTACTAGAAAGATTATTATAAAGTGGGAAAAGTTGATTTTTAAAAGTGAATTCATAAACCTGCACTAAGAGCAGTTTTATATTATTCTTACTTTGACCCAAAATGTACAGAAGTAAGCTGGATTGGTAACACATAACTATAAGCCATAATCTCCCGAATTGGAAACTGGATCCTCAGTAGAACGATTCCATTTATCAACTTACTGGAAACCGTATACTATCGCCAACCTCCGGCTTTGTAGCTTCGACAAAGTAGTCCATCCAGAAACTAAATATTTGTTCCTCCGGTGCAATTTCAGCTTCCTCATTTTTTTTACGAAACCTATCTATCAGTGATATGTTGCCGATTGTCGACTTCAGATACCTAAAAATTAAGATAATTAATTAAAATAAGTTCTAAATATATATATATATATATATATATATATATATACTTTGTTCCGCATTCTAAATATCTTATACTTATGTCTTTTACTGAATAAACATCTAAATTTCATATTTCGTATACCTACCAATTTGGTGGCTTCAATTTAAACATACATTCAGCTGCTTGTATAGCTTTCGAATAATCCTCCGCTAATACACTAATTTCAAAAAATGTTGCTACGTCCCAATAATCTTTTAAGCTCGGTAAACTGCCTTTCTTGCCAATTAAGTTATTTAATACCATTCCTATGTGCTGCAACTCCTCGCTTTTAGCGAATTCATTTCCAGCTATGACCAATAAAGTAGCAAGATTTATACCAGCATATTCGTTAGGCTGAACCTATAAATATAACAATAACAATATATACATGCATTGACAGAGATGCTTCAAATAATAAAGAAATGATTTATATGCAGATACTATACCTCAAAACCTTTTCTGTACCAGTGGATCGCATTCTTTAAACTCTCCTGATCTGTATGTCTACTCTCTACAAATTTGTCTTTATATATTCTTCCACATAAACACAACATATCAGGAACATGGTTTTCCTTTTTTTCCAATGCTTTCTCGATAACCTTTAATGCTCTTTCTCGATCGCCCTCTTTGTTTCTTCGATTTAAAGCAAACGCGTATAAATATCTTATAGCTGGAGTATTTATATAATTTTTGTGAGTTGGTATAGTTCTCAAATCGTCAACCAATTGTACCATTGCATCGTAACCCTAATAATTTTAGAGCAAATGTAAATATATATATCAGTTTCTAACAGCACAATTCCTATTGGAAGGTATTATTAATCTATCATTATTTTACCTGTATTTCCCGGAATGAAATAAGAACATTTAAAACGACCTCTCCTGATAGAACATTTGGATCGTCTAAACGTTTGCGCATGTTATTCAGAGCTCTGGAGAGTTCTTCTCCAGAATATGTCTCACGCGCTTTGCGTAGATCTGCCAGAAATTTCTCCTTCATATGTGCTCTGGAAATTTTAATTAAAGTATTTCTCACATTAATATATTAAAAATGTCTGTTTCTTACATTTCTTAATAGAGTAACGATTAAAAATCTCTAACATAAAATTTCTGTTTGTACTGAAAGATTTGCACATTTACTTACTTGGATTGTATTTCCACATCCTGAAACAATTTCTTGAGTTTCAGAGTGAGATGTTGTTTGGGATCTATTGTTTCTTCGCCTGTAATTCTGCTAGTTGCTGGATTAGTAGCTACACATGAACCACACGATTCTACAACGCGATACGAAACAAATGTGTAGCTGCCACAGGATAACTATATAAAAAAATTTTTTTCTGTAGAAACTAGTTCTATAAAAATATTGCATATCGCTGTAATTAAAAAAGATTCTTTTTTTGTAAACACTATCAGAAAAATTAGCTGATTAAAAAGCATGAAAAGATCATTTACATTTCTCCACGACATACTTTATGTATCACGTTATTAACAACTTGCTTAAAAACTAAGTTTAACTTTTCAATTATTCACAATCCATTATTTCTTGATTATTTGCTATATATTTTTATATTAATTTTAAGACACATACTTCAACATTAACTTTTAGAGTTTTTAGAAATCGTTATAAATTGTAATAATAATATGGTATTTTCAAATAGAATTAACACTCCAGACGCAATGCAGAGATGAAACGCACGTATAACAAACTAGTAACAAATCTCGTAGAGTGATTGTGCACAGTTGCATGCGATCGGCTAATAGCAACTGCTGTATTAAGTAACTGCTATATTGAGAGTATGAGCTCACGTTTTTCTACTCCATATTAAGAGGAATTACATATTTGGTGCTTGCCTAGCAGGCAGGAACATTATTCCATCTGATGGTACCGATTACGTTTAGCCTGCGGCAGTCTGACGTCGAGTACCGTTCCGCACGCAACACGTTCTAATTTATCGCCGACCATAGTAAAAATATCAAGTCTTTCCGAAGCTCTCGAAGCGATAAATATCTCGCAGAAAATTAAATCAGCGCAAGCAGAAAGTAATTACGTTAACAGCTAAGTGGCAATTGAAAATTTAGACAGCTGTTAAAGTGCTTAAATTAACAAGATCTACTTTCAGAGAGATAAGTAATAACAAGTGAAATGCATCGTGAAAACTAATATTTTTATACCATTTCCACTTTCTTTAATTTTCTTAAAAATTAAATACGATACATTTTTCGAAAGCAGATATTAAAATAAAATCTTTTATGTATTGTAAATAACTCTTTCATGTGAGAGAAAACTATTAGACGGATGTCTTTTCAATATGAAGAATACAAGAATACTGAAACTGTTTGATATGCTGAGATAGTGCATACATTGTGGATCACTTATGCCTCGAGCAATCTATTTATAAGAGCATTAATTGAGAGCATTGCTATAAAGTGCATTCTAAGTCTAATAAACGGCCAAGGTCACTTATGCCTTACTACCACTACGTTGAGTGTTTCGTAATGAATGTACAAGACTTATTCGCGTTTACATTCTAAAAGCAATGAGGAATACATGTGGTGTACATTATATATACGTACCTTAAGTCTAATCGTAGCTTCTGTGTCTATATCATTATACAACAAAATGTTTTCCTTCATTCCGAAACTTTCCCTGACACCGAGGTGGTAAAACAGTGCAGATTGTTGCAACTGAATGCTTAAATCCACAACTGCCACATCAGCGTTATAAAATGTGTCCAGCACATTAGTTTCGCCAAAATCAAGTTTCTCAAACTAAAAGACATATGGAAAATTAAAAGGAGACTCAAGGATACTTTACATTCTTCTTGCGACTCTTGTATCTTTACTTATTTATAGCTTTAAGTGTATAGGAAATATTATTAAGATTATCTAGCACTCGACTCTTGATATATATAAAATACTTGTTTTGAAACCGATAAGCTTGATGTGTTGTGACATTTCCTTTTTTACTTTTATCACATCTTTACCCAGAATCTTGTTGAAAATGCACATATTTTGCTATCCCAGTGAGAAATGACAGGTTGGAAAAACGACTATTAGACGTCTATTAGACGACACAGACGTCTAATAGTCGTTTTTCCGACCTGTTTTCCGACCTCATTTCTCACTGGGATCCAGCTGTTATTCAGATTACCGATTCGTGCAAAAACTATACCTGAATATGATGTATATTGGCATTGACCAAATTACAGGCCTGTCTAACTTCGTCCAGCGCTTTTTTTCGTTGAGCAAGATGTTCCGATTGTTGCAAGTCCAAGACGCAGGCCACGTCCATCCTGGGCCTCCCTGGCACCGTCGTGTGCCCGGATATGTCACTCTGCGTTCCCACGCTATCCGTACTGGAGATGCCTTCCATGACGCCCGATTGCGAGGCAGCTGCGCAAGATCATTCTTATATGCCAACAAGTATTTACACAGCTGTTACATTGGGAAGCGGTATCAGAGGCATAGGTATGACGACAGCAGGATAGAAACGTATGATTTACCAGCCGTATCGATCATATCGCCGCAAACAGAAGGCATATTGTTTCGCACTCCAGATATGCGACCGGCGTTCCTCTCGTACCCCTCTCCCGTAGAACACCAAGGACTGAGCGGTCAAGCTTAGCGTGTACCTGCTCATGAAACAAACTGTCAAACGTTACGTTCTAACTGACATGCCACCGAAAACGCTCGCAAAGTCGATTCACCTCCACGAATATGAAAACAAGTGCGTAATGTCATTTCCTCGCGGTACACCAATCTCTCGTGCCGAAACTTAGGATCTCGGGATTGAACGTGCGACCGTCGTTCCTCGAGGAAGTCATTGCTCTCCTCTCTCTCTCGGCGGGACCAGCGCGCGAAGGTGAAGCTGCGAGGCGTTCACTTCAGGAGGACACGCAGCAGCATCCCGTGCGTCCGCTGGCAGCGATAGATATGCTCGTCTGGCACACCGCAGAACGGCGAGGAGTCGACCTGGGACTCGGGTGATCAATCAGCGCGACGTAGCGAACGCACGCAGCCAGGGATACCACTTGTCACGCGCATCGTAGAAATCGCGACGTTTCACTCCTTCCGGAGCACGCAAACCGAAGTACCCGGGATTCCGAGGTCGAGGAGGTGCGCGAGTACTTAGCCGAGAGCTTGGAGCTGCTCCGTTTCGGCTGGCTCCGCCGAAGAAACGTTTCATGCCGTTTCACAGATGGCGGCGAGATCACAGAGCCGCTCCGCCGGTATAAAAATAGACGTTCTTAAGATAGCACGAATCGCAACCGAGGCACTCTGGCCGGCCACGCGAAACTCGGCGTTACAGAAGCGTGCTGAACAGTAAACAACAGTAAATCATTTGAATATGCGTATCGAGGGAGATAGACGCGTAGCGTTGCTTCACCTTGGCAAGAATATTAATATAAATCATGTTATGTATATGCAACGCTAGTTTATATAAAGTATTTACAGTTATGTTGTGTATAACATAATTATATCCACATGTAATTTTATACATAATTTATGTTATATATTCTTTTGTAAAACATATGATTATGTCACATATATACTAAAATAATATAAATTAAACTAAACTGTATAAATTAATGAATTGTAAATTACGGCTCGTTTATTGCTCAGCAATAGAAATAATATATACATAAGTGTATAAGGCCTAGACGAGCAATCAAAAGGATGTTATAAAATAATTATATATACAACTTATATTACATAAAAAAGGAACCGTTTTGACCGAGGTTTCGACTCACCGAGTCTTGTTCAGCCAAACATACATACAAATAAATATTAAATATAGTCCAACATAATAAAAAAACGCAAGTCATCGTTAATAGAGAAAATAAATAAAATAAATAAATAAAAATAATGGTCATAAAAATATAAATTAATTATATATGTAATTTATATTCTACGTTTATAATTAAAATTGCTAAACTGCATACTTTTCTTTAAATGTAATTTTTTACATTAATTAATTTAGTTCGCTATTTGGCATAAAAGCATTAAAGCAAGACGAGATATTATATATTTTATATGTCAGAATACTTATACGATGTTCTTGAATTTGTTATGATTCCGTTTTAAAAAATATCGATATTGATATCTCACAAAGAACGCATACTCTTTAAAAAATTTATTATCTGTGTTGTATTAATGTTAAAATCGTAAAATTGTTATCTGAAACATTCTTTTAGTCAGAGATTCCGGACACTTTTTCCTCACCCTGTATATATACCAACATACACAAAATATTAATTATATTTTATAAAAGTAAGACGGATCATAAAATTTTTACGAAATCTATTTTACACATCAAATGATGGAATATGTTTATACACATTTATTATTTATTAATTAAAAATAACTATAATTGTACATTTATTATTATAATTTTATTATTATTATATTTATAATATAGATATCATTTATTTATTAGTATAATATTTATTATTATTATATTACCGTTATAATGTGCGTTGGAAAATTATCGGTAACCCACGACAGTTTAAACTTTCTTGAGTTTTCTTTATTTTGAATACTCCGATTACTCCAAACAGCACATCGAGATGTAAAAAAAAGAGATCAGTTAAAAGTAATTTACGACAAAAGAAGAAGGGAACACTCTTAATCCGTGCACATTAAATTAATTCGAACTGATTGTCTTTAAACTCGCGTAATCGCCGATCGACCTGGATTATTACCACACGTTTGAACGTGATTCAAATAAAAGAAATTTACAATTCATTCCGATAACGTATAATTATCGCACGTGTAGAAGACCGTGGCACGTGTCAAATTCCTCGCGTTCCATCGAGGCCACCGTCGATCGTCTTATTAATGCAATCATCCGGGTCAATCGAAAGTCCTTGGCATATGCGTTTGCAGACGTAATGGAGAAACATTGAATATGCTGCACGTGGCAAATCCATGCTGTCAGCTCAATTACACAGAACCGTTCAGCATGCGACCTTTCGAAGAGGAAGAATGTATCTTTCGGTCTCATTTCGGGATTGAAACACGTCACACCCCAAGGAGAACAGAAAAGTCAAAATAATGTCAATTTGACATCATATTAACCAAATTTATGTCATTTTTTGTCTCGACCTAAAAATCTCGACCTAAAAATCAAAAAGACATAATAAAAAAGGAGTCAATATAAAATCATTTTTAAGTCATCTGAGATCGAGATTTCAATCATGACCAAAAAATGACATAATTTGGTCAATATGATGTCAAATTGACATTATTTTGACTTTTCTGTTCTCCTTGGGATGCCGGAGATAAGACCTTTTTTTTATTCGATTGAGAAGAATTGTGAGAACGTGGTAACGATTTGCAAATTAATCCACTCTTAAAAAAGCCGTAAGAGGTTCTATTATTGTCCACGATGCTGATTAGTTTTCTCATTGCGCTTACTTTGTGAGCAGCTGTCATCGTGGAAATCGCATAATTTTTACAGTTTACATATTTGTCATATACACTGAGAAAAAAGTGTTTAGTATTTATGACTATAATTGCATAATAAAATAATTATGGTTAGGAGGTCCTTTTTTATTGTTAATACTGCTATTACTGCTATTACTGTTAGTAATAATAACTTTATTTGCATAGTTTTGCCAATCATGGTTAAAACAATTATAAAAATATAGTTGGCGCTGAAAATAACTATAAATTATGGTAATTGCAACCATTCTTTTTTCTCAGTGATATATACGTATAGCTGTCATCGTGCATAAGAAGGTTACAAGTTATATGAAAATTTTCTTAATATTTTCTTCGAAATATATTGTTATCGGCCAAGTATTAAAGATTATGTCACACGACAACTCATAGTACGAAGTAGACAGAATAGCAAATACGAAATCTATTAAATCATTTTTACGAAAGCTTGGACTATTGTCAAACCGTAGAAGGACGGTAATTTAGAAATAAATAAGAATAAATTGCGCGCACGTTTGTAATATCTACCCTAAGAAAAAAATTTTTTGAAAAACTAAAATATTTAGTCCAATACGTTCAACTAAAACATTAGTTAGTTTTACTTAGAGTCCCTAAATATAGAGTCTGACCCACGGAGATTAGAGAACAGGAGAACGATCAGCATACGTTTTATAGATATTTTTGAACGTTTTTATAGATATTGAACGTAAAACGGTGTAAAGATCTAGTTATAATTTTCACCATTCACAGCAGCACTGTTAAAGAGGGACTGAAATGTGACAGCTTGACAGCTATTAAACACATTAATAATTAATAATAAAGAAATTAATTTATTAGTAAAATTTATAAATAAAAAATTTTAAATGGGAAATTGTTGTGCTGTTCCAAGCTGCATAAGCGGTGAGGCAGAGAAAAGAGAAAAAAAATTGTAGGAGTAAGGCAAACGTCTTTATTTAAAGTTCCAAAAGTATGTAACCAAATTTACTATAAAATTTAAAACATTAAAACATTATTTAAAACATTAAAATTTTTAGGAAGACTATACGTTATTTGTAAATTAAAATTTTTTTTATTAATCATAATTTAATCATCTTATATATTTTTTTTAAGAATCTTAATTTATTAACACAATGGAGTGAAGCAATTAATAAGAAACTTTCACCGAAAGATGGAATGGATGGTGCCCGATAATCTTTTTTCCTCTGGCAGGAGAAAAAATGAAAAAAGATTTGCTATAAAATAGATATATGTAAGTCCGCTCGTTAGACCTAATCTTTTGAATTGTACCGCTACGTTAATGGCAACGTTCAAATCACGCTTAAAAAACCAGTTCTCGTCCGATCACTGAAGTGAAGAGGCGTTGGGCACGGTTAGTACTTGGATGGGTGACCGCTTGGGAACACCGTGTGACGTTGTCTAATTTTTTTT
>NJRQ01000332.1:22608-36703 GCA_003063805.1 Aphaenogaster ashmeadi
GTGAGAACGTGGTAACGATTTGCAAATTAATCCACTCTTAAAAAAGCCGTAAGAGGTTCTATTATTGTCCACGATGCTGATTAGTTTTCTCATTGCGCTTACTTTGTGAGCAGCTGTCATCGTGGAAATCGCATAATTTTTACAGTTTACATATTTGTCATATACACTGAGAAAAAAGTGTTTAGTATTTATGACTATAATTGCATAATAAAATAATTATGGTTAGGAGGTCCTTTTTTATTGTTAATACTGCTATACTGTTAGTAATAATAACTTTATTTGAATAGTTTTGCCAATCATGGTTAAAACAATTATAAAAATATAGTTGGTGCTGAAAATAACTATAAATTATGGTAATTGCAACCATTCTTTTTTCTCAGTGATATATACGTATAGCTGTCATCGTGCATAAGAAGGTTACAAGTTATATGAAAATTTTCTTAATATTTTCTTCGAAATATATTGTTATCGGCCAAGTATTAAAGATTATGTCACACGACAACTCATAGTACGAAGTAGACAGAATAGCAAATACGAAATCTATTAAATCATTTTTACGAAAGCTTGGACTATTGTCAAACCGTAGAAGGACGGTAATTTAGAAATAAATAAGAATAAATTGCGCGCACGTTTGTAATATCTACCCTAAGAAAAAAATTTTTTGAAAAACTAAAATATTTAGTCCAATACGTTCAACTAAAACATTAGTTAGTTTTACTTAGAGTCCCTAAATATAGAGTCTGACCCACGGAGATTAGAGAACAGGAGAACGATCAGCATACGTTTTATAGATATTTTTGAACGTTTTTATAGATATTGAACGTAAAACGGTGTAAAGATCTAGTTATAATTTTCACCATTCACAGCAGCACTGTTAAAGAGGGACTGAAATGTGACAGCTTGACAGCTATTAAACACATTAATAATTAATAATAAAGAAATTAATTTATTAGTAAAATTTATAAATAAAAAATTTTAAATGGGAAATTGTTGTGCTGTTCCAAGCTGCATAAGCGGTGAGGCAGAGAAAAGAGAAAAAAAATTGTAGGAGTAAGGCAAACGTCTTTATTTAAAGTTCCAAAAGTATGTAACCAAATTTACTATAAAATTTAAAACATTAAAACATTATTTAAAACATTAAAATTTTTAGGAAGACTATACGTTATTTGTAAATTAAAATTTTTTTTATTAATCATAATTTAATCATCTTATATATTTCTTTTAAGAATCTTAATTTATTAACACAATGGAGTGAAGCAATTAATAAGAAACTTTCACCAAAAGATGGAATGGATGGTGCCCGATAATCTTTTTTCCTCTGGCAGGAGAAAAAATGAAAAAAGATTTGCTATAAAATAGATATATGTAAGTCCGCTCGTTAGACCTAATCTTTTGAATTGTACCGCTACGTTAATGGCAACGTTCAAATCACGCTTAAAAAACCAGTTCTCGTCCGATCACTGAAGTGAAGAGGCGTTGGGCACGGTTAGTACTTGGATGGGTGACCGCTTGGGAACACCGTGTGACGTTGTCTAATTTTTTTTTCTCCTAACCAGAGAGGAATTTTGTGAAGATTTCACCAATTTAAATTTTAAACACATCTAGTTGCTTTCTAGTTCTGAGAATTAGAAAAAGATAAAGAGTAAGTTAAACAGAGATTAAAGTTAATCTACAAAAAAAATAAGAAAATTATGAGACGATTTATTGCATATAGAATGAAAATTGCATGTAAAAAGGCCGATTAGTAAAGCCAATACATAGCAGTAAAACAATGGCCTAATACAATACTATAATTAAGTAATGTTGCAAAATGCTTATATTTTTTTCCATACTGACTGTGTTATTGCGATATAGGATATAAGTATTGTTATATTATTATTATTGCGTATTCTTATAATATTATTGAATATTGTTATAATTTTGCAATTCAAGTTATGTTTTTCTTATTATTTTATTTCAAAAATTTAAAAAACGAGTAATACTAATTGTTCGTAGAGTCCTAGATAATAGAGAAGCGACATTGGTAATCGATAAGTGCGATATATCGAAAAGCTGCCATTTCTTTTCTCTGTATGGATAGTAGAAAAACATTAAAGGAAATGGTCTGATTAGCTAAAGTAAATCACGTGATGCAGCGCCATTTTTTTTCTTACTGTGGTTAAATAAGTATAATTGGCGCTGAATCACGTGATTTAGTTAGCCAATCAGACCATTTCCTTCAATGTCACTTCTCTATTATCTAGGACTCTAATTGTTCGTAATTTTCTTATGTCACATCTTTTCAAATTATTCTGCTTCCCATAACAATTTCTATTGGTTCCGCCATACTTTTCTAAACTTTGTTTTGACCAATAAGGAAGAACACGCACCGTGGCCAGACTCTATATTTAGGAACTCTAGTTTAACTGAACATTAGTTGAATTAACTAATTCTTGATTAAAAAATTTTGATGGTTGACATAAATGAACCTTTTTTAATTCAACTAATGTTTAGTTAAATCAACTAATGTTTTAGTTGAACGTATCGGACTAAATATTTTAGTTTTTCAACAAACTTTTTTTTCTCAGTGTAGTATTATAAATTTGGCCTCTTAATTATATATAATGGATTAGATTTCACGTAATAGCAATAGAAGGACCACGCGATCGATTGAGTAACTAGTTTTTCTCCTTGATTGACCAATTTTTCCTTTGATCATCTAATTTCGTGCACGGAAAAAATTTTATATTAAAAATTACTATGTATGGCACTAGCCGTGGACCATGCTAGAATTATAAAAGTTTTTACTATGTTTTCACAAAAGAGTTTAACATAGTAAAAATTTTTATAATTCCAGCAATGGTCCACGGCTACTGCCATACATAGTAATTTTTAATATAAAATTTTCTCCGTGTGGCTGAGCTTCCCTAAAAGCCTCCCTGAGAATGGAGAACGCGGTCAACATCGAGCGACTAAAAGTATAAAAATCGGTTAGTTTCCGCAGAAACTTTCGCAAATTTTTCTGTAAAACCGAAACGGCCAGACTCTACGCGTACAACGTCCACGAGTCGACGGGACTCACTTTTGTCGATCGACTAGAGTCGACCGTCTACCGGGGGATTATGAACACCCAGATGGTCGGCGTGGCGGCTGTGGGGGAAAAGGAGAATAACGCACGCGAGTTTGTGGGTCATTCGCATTCGGTCGAGCCGGGTGCTACAGCACGGAGCACCGTGGAAACGTACCAATGAACTCCACGCGAATAGGTTGTCAGAAGCATGAAAGAGTACGTATGTCTCTCTGGATGCGCGTAACCATTCGGACTTGTCCCCTGCACGTGTGCGGCGTGCATTCGAATATCACGTCGTTGAGTCTGTGTTAAGTAGGCAGCTGTATAATATAGCTGGTTCGCCGCTCATTCGAGCTATCTCTATCGCTCGCCCGATCGCGAGGCGAGCCGAGCGTTGCCCTCTGGTGTCGCGCGGACCTCGATCACCAGAGCATGCAGTCCTCAAAAGGATAGAAGAAAGAGAAGAAACGCGCGAGGGCAGCGCGGATCGTCTCAGAATTTAGGAATACCGATCCTGGTACCAAGAGATCCTCCTCATTTCAAACCGTTAAATGATCGGCTTAATACGGCCAAGGTTCTCTCCCCAGGTCTCTCCGACTTGGGTCTAGTGACCCTTCCGCTCCCCGTGGCTTCTCGTCCGTAACGAGTCGTGGTTCCGACCCGCCGCGGTCGCGGGGACAGAGAAGGAGAGAGAAAGGGAGAGGGACCAGGCCGGACCAGGTTGACCGCTCCGCGGTCGAGAGATCCGCGGCCCGCGGCGCGTTCGTACGCGCGCGGCTTGCGAGTGCGAGTGCGTGGAAGGATAGTGGGGCGCAGTGATGCGCGGAGCGGCCACTCCGCAGCGCTCCCCTTTCAAGAGGAGCGCATAAGACGGCGGGAGGCAGGCCGTGTGGCCGTGTCCGGACCGCGAGCGCGGAAACCGGCTCCTCGGCGTGATGCCGCCCTGTGCCGGGGGGTCCCCGAGAACTGGCCTGCTCCATCGATCGACGTTCCACTTTCCAGACCACGTCATTGCGCGCGTGGAGGAGTACCTTGGTACATATGTACTGGAAGGGCCATGCCATAGCTGGTTGCCGTTGTCCACGACCCCGACGTCTGTACGTTTCATCGCGATACGCATGCGTCGATTATGTTGCATACAAGCTTAGAACATGTGTATGTTCTAAGTATATAAGTAATTAAGGAGTATGAAATGTGCTGTTTTCATCTCGCGTAAGCGCACCGACAGATTTCGTACAGACAAGGATAGATAGATGTTGGAGATAGTTTGCTACATTGCTGATTGTGAGATTCGCTATGGCACTTCCGGTATATGTTCTAAAAGGAGCACCGGGCCGACGCATGACGAGGCGTCGACTGCGAGTAGGGTTGCCATAATAAAATTTTCAAAACTAGAACTTATTAGTCAAAAACCTCGGACATTTCGCTTGCAACCCCGGACGCATACAAAAATGCGAATAGGTTAGCAAATTGATTATAATAAACAATAAATGAATAATTATTTTACACCTTGTTTTCAATAGTACTTATTGTTAAAGTGAAATGCATAAATTAAACATGTTTTTAATTTAAAAGAAGTTTTATTATTAGATACCTACCTGTACACCTATCCCTATCTATATTGTCATTGGTATTTTTAAAATATCAATAAAATAAATAATTGAAATATATTAAAGAACCAAATCAGCACAAAACTATTGGTTTTTATCAGTAAATGGAAGTGATTGAATATGATGTGGTTAATTAAATCTAAAATGCAAAATATTTAGAAATTTTCTTAAACCATAAACCCCGGACATCCATAATTATCTCGGACACATTCGAAAAATCCCCCCGGACGTTCCCGGACGCCCTAAAAAAGAAGACGGTGTCCGGGAAAAAGAGGACGGATGGCAGCCCTAACTGCGAATCGCAAGGAGAAGGAGACTGATATCACGATCTGACCCGCGAAAGAAAAAGAGGATAACGATTGTCGACCTGTGATTTTTAAGTGTTGTGGCACCCAGCTGCGTTTATCTTTAGACTCCTTTACGTCCATTTCCACCAATGTAGATTAACTTTAATCTCGGTTTAACTTACTCTTTATCTTTTTCTAGTTTTAAGAATTAGAAAAAATACCTGCATTATAAAACAAACAAAAAAAAACAAAGTCACCTGAGCAGTAAGGATAAATTCGGTTGATATTGTTTTCTGTCTTTTTATACATACGTTATCAGCGTAAATAAGCATAAATAAGATAAAAATCAGCATAAATAAGAATAACATAAATTTATATGTATAAAACGTTTCTAAATTTATGTTAATTTAAATTCTTGCTCAATTCGATTTTGATAACTTCTACCTATCGGTTGTTTCATTACATAAATCATTACTCACGAGTTAATTCGAAGGCCATGAAAATGTAGCATATCGGAAAGCTCAGCGCAAACTGAAAGTTCTAATTAACTATTCAGCATCGATTAAATATCAGATTAAATATATATTAATCGACGTTTACATCACCGCCTTTAATTTTATAAGAACGTACTTTATTGTACCCATTATCTTTTATTAACATTAGAAGTATCGAGCGGTATTTTTGGCTATTTCCATTTTTCAGATTAATGTTCTATTTCTTGAGTAAAAAATACCCTTTCGAAATTTTTTAAGTTTTTTTTTTATTAACTCATAAAACATAAAAAGTCAACAAATTTTAAGATCCTATATTTTATGCAAAAATATTTACATTAATCTAAAAAATGGGAACGGCCAAATATGATCGCTCGGTACTTCTAGTGTTAAATCTTTCATGTTTTGACGTATTTTATGCGCATGGGCGCCCATAAGGGGGGGGCAAGGAGAGATATGCCCCCCTCTGGATTTTAATTTTTTCAATTTAGAATGATTTTATTGACAATCAAATAATTTTTTGTTTAAAATTTATACAATTAAAAATAAAAACCTGCATAAATATTTCTTTAAAAAATATTATTTGAAAATACATTCGTTTGGCACTCCCAAGTTTTACACTCTGCCCCCCCCCCCCTTGAAAAAAGTTGTAAGGGCGCCCATGTTGATGCGTAATTTGTTACTCTCCCTGACTTCGATGGTGAACGTCTCATCGCCGTTTCTTCCACCGCCATTTGCGGCGCGGGAAGCAGCGGAGGAGAGCATCGGTCGTGTAGGTACGCGCGACGACGGTGTGCGCGGGGAGCGGAACACACACACAGAGAGAGAGAGAGAGAGAGAGAGAGAGAGAGAGAGAGAGAGAGAGAGACAGAAAAAAAAACGGAGCGGCATGATTTCGGATCGGCGGGAACCGGCGCGACGGCGTGTTCCATCTTAGGATGCTCGCCTGATCCTCGGGGAGCCTCGCGGTGTAGAAACCGGTCAAGGAATGCGTGTAACGCGTGTACGTACACGTCACGCCCACTCGTCGTCCCTCGTCACGTACAAGGCTCGGCGCTCGTTGGCGTACGCGCTCCGGCGTGCGGCATGCGCGCGTGTTGCGCGCTATTGCCGCCGTGCGTATACACGTCGACACGCACGCACGCACGCGACTTCGAGCGTGTGCGGGGCGACACGACGATGACGTGACACGCGCCGCCGCGCCGGAGACGCGCACGTGCGTCTCCGCGTGTGCGCGCGCGCGCACCAACACGGAACACGCGGCCGAAGACGATTGTCGGAAGCCGAGCGAGCTGCCAGGAAACTAGCAAGAGTGACAAGAATTTCGCTCTAGGAATTTCGCGGCGGGAGAGAATAGAGTTTGGATCTCTACTTGAGGTGGATCCAACGACATATATACCTAGACGAAGCACTCGATGGCGTTAAGCTACTAGTCGACAGAGAAACTGAGCGACAAAGAGCCATCGTTATGTATACTTCCCTCTTTTCTTCCAAGGCAGCGGTGATCAACTTTCATAATGCATATATATAACATTCTAAATAATGCCAAATTTAACATGTATCATGTTATATTTTATAGCGGAGAATATTACATAATAGAAAATTTTTAACATTTATATTATAAAACGGAAGAATAAATCTCAATAAGTAATTATTAAATAGTGTACATTATTTGCTTGATTAGGTTCCGTTCTTTGAGTAGCACTGAACATTATTCCGATATTGTATATGAGTTTTATAGATAAAATGGATAAATGAGTAAAATACTAAATTAATAATTAATTAAATTTATAATTAAAATTTAAATTATAACATTGTTCGTATTGATAAAAAGTGGAATAATAAGTATTCAGCGTTGATTGAAAAGAGAGAGGTATACATAACGAAGGCTCTTTGTCGCACACTTTCTTTGTCAATATGTCAATTTCACGCTTTCTAAGGGAAACCGTATAAATGTTTGGTCTAGGTATATATCGATGGGTGCATTGAGATAAAATAGAAATAAGAAGCCCTTTTTCGATGCACTGTCGTATATTGATTACTTCATAAAATACATTATATATTTCGGCGGGTACACTCACGTTACAAGTGAACGTGTTAAAAAACATATAACGGATAAATAATTAACATTTATGCGTCTAACATTTATGCGCTGATACTCGTTCGTAATTTTTCCTGTGCAACAGATACACTGACGGCTTCTAATCGTGAAAGAATTATAAAATTTGATTCGTTCTTTTACACTGAACGTATAGTTAAACATATTCCTAATAATATCATATTGCGATACATATATCCGTTTAAAGGTCGCGTTACGTAAACAGAATATCTCTAACGGCGATAAAAAAGTGTAAATTCCATAAATTATTTTCCAAGAAGTATTTTTCTCGTAGCCCCGAAGTTTTGCCCGGCTTGTGTAGCTCCCTTGTTGGTACCAGCTTGAAGGCCGATGAGTCCCTCGCCAGCCCTTAGCTGCTCCTCCGTGAAGGCCCTCTTGTTCTCCTCCGCTGGTCTCGGACCCAGCCAAGGACCGCGCCATTCCGGATGCTTGTACGTCTGTAAATTAGCACAAAAAACTATATCTTTTCTTCTCTAATTATCTAATATGGTTAATACATTCGCAGCCGGCGATTTTGGCGCCAGAACCTTGCGGCATCCAGTTACAGATTTTCAAATGACGTAAAATTACGTCAGCTATTGCGAATGTGTTAAAGAAGATGATACAATCGTCGTAGTGTGCACGTTTAATTCACAAACGTTATTTACTTCTTCAGATTCGCAAAAAATGATCTTGGAAATTTGTCGTATACATTCAATAAAGAGATCCTTCTTAAAGGACTCTTCAGATCTTCTGAATGCAGTGGAGCATTAATTTAATATAAAAATCAAATGACAAAGTCATAGGCGTCCGCAGAGGGGGGGGGGCAAATGCCCCCTCTTGCCTCCCCCTGGAATCAGCAAAAATTTAAGCATTTGCTCTCTCTTTGAATAAAGGAAAGACAAAGTTGTGCTAACCTTGCCGATCTCTGCCCTAATTCAAAGGATTATAATTTCAAAAGGTTTATAAATTTCAAACTATAAGTATTCTAATTCTGGAAGTAATATTTTAAAGCATGCCCCCTCCTGGAAAAAATCCTGCGGACGCCCTTGGACAAAGTAATTGTATCTTTAATTAATTACCGTGCGACCGATGGCGAAGATGGTGTTCGTCACTTGAGCGATATTTTTACGTTCGATCA
This sequence comes from Aphaenogaster ashmeadi, assembly GCA_003063805.1. Classification (NCBI taxonomy): domain Eukaryota; kingdom Metazoa; phylum Arthropoda; class Insecta; order Hymenoptera; family Formicidae; genus Aphaenogaster; species Aphaenogaster ashmeadi. The sequence goes on from NJRQ01000332.1 coordinate 31,285, forward strand.
GGTCGACAGCTTGGAAGAGATCAACGTCGGGTACTCCATATTTCACGCAGGCTTTCTGGAACCTGAAAAAGAAATCGAAATACGCACTTTTATACAAATTAATTATATAAAATAATTTTATATAAAATAATTTCAATACAGCCAAGTATATAAACCAAGTATATTACGTAAACTGGATAGGGAGACGCAAGAATTCGCGTACCTAATTTCGCACGTTCAATTCAGCGAACGGAATATTCGCGGGAAATGATCGCGGGAGAGACATCGGGGAGTCCCTGCGACGAGGAGGAGTCCGTGTCGAGAACGGCGGCAGGTCGGAGGGAAGACAAAGGCGGGGGAGAAACAAAAGAGAAGCACGCTACGTCCAACTCCTTTATACGGCTGTTCGCCTGGGCGCCGCCTCGAGCTAGTGACGCGCTTCTATTGTTCGGCCGCTAATTATCGCGGCTTAGTAATTAACGGGTTGTGCGATACGCGACCGGCCGGGTGTACGACAAGGCGGTGGCCTTCGTTCTCCGTGCCGCAGAAATGACGTGTCGCGTGTGCCCGCTTAACAGGATAGCAGAATCACCCTCCGTTTCCACGTCGCAGACGACGTCGTCGCCCCGCCAATCACGCGAACGTATCGTTCGCATAAACGCTCGCGAGATTACTTGCGCATAAAAAATACGAGGATTCGCATAATTTACATTTGTCATTTTTATATACAATCGCCATTAACCCCATTAAGTACACTGAAAAAGAAAATTCTTGGTAAACTTCTGAGATGCATTTAGTATACTTTCTTTTGAAGTATTTGATTATTATTACCGATTATAATAATAATAACAAAACATTTTGTAATAATTATAACGATTTGTAATAATTATAATTATAAATTTTGTTTAATTGAGCCAACTAAATTATGTAATACTTATTATACGTTTAGTTGAAACTATTTCACCAAGGTGCTTGGTAACATTAACCAAGCCTGGATTTTTATAACCAAGCTTTTCTTTCAGTGTAAGCACGCACGTGGGAGTCAAACTGATCCAGACGAAAGCTATGAATTTACTAACCAAAATATTACATAAAGAAATATTTTTAAAAGTATAGATTTCTTTTAATTTCCAATGCTTGAAAATTATTATTTTATGTTTAACACATGTCTCAGTTCATAGTTATTTATAAATAAAAATGAAAAGTTTTGTTTATACATAAAAAATAAATTAAAATGTGGATCAAATTGACCCCCGCTAGCACTTACGGGTTTTAATACCTATTTTTAATTTTTTACCGAAGGTGATTCCGATCTTTCAATCTATAATTCTATACCAATCATATTTGCAGAACGAAGGGGATTCATCTAATTGTGCGACACTGGGGGTGTTTTCAGCTTCGCGCCGGATGATAAATGTACTTAAAGGCAAATCGCGTAGCGTCGCGCGAGAAAGCGTCTGACATGTGGGAAATATTTGGCATACGCCGCCACGTATTCCTGCTCATTCTGATGTGTTCCTGACGCTCGACGCGTCTTCCGCATATGAGCACGGAACAACGAAGCGATTTATCGCGCGCGACGGGTGTCGCATGTTAAACGAATTCAAAGAACGAGAGAGACGTGAGTCCCTCTTAACCGAGACTTCACGTTTTCCATTTTCGACGAGAGCGTCGCGAAAGAGATTACAATTACAATAAATTCAAAATACGTCTTTGTACAATATGCCTTACACATGATTCTATTATAGAAAGTTTTAACAGAGCGGAAAGCATACGATTTTATGCAGTAAATCCAGATATAGTTAATGCGATTATATATTTTTAAAATATGTAATATAATTAATTGAAATATAAAATCGTTTATTAATAATTATATATTTAAAAAATATATATATTCATGGGCGTAGCTAGGATTTCATTCGGGGGGGGGGGGGCTAAAATTAATCAAATAATAAAAATTATTACTATTTCAAAGGGATTTATTTTCACTCAAGAGAGACTTAATATAATATCATAAAGCTTTTTATTTTACGCGGATCTTCGGTAAATCTTCTCTCAGTATCTCTAATTTGACTAGAAACGTCTTTTTTTATGGCAGCCGGGGGGGAGGGGGCAAATGCTCTCCCCTACCCCATCCTGACTACGCTTATATATATTTACGTATATGATAATACGTATATAATATTACGTACACTGAGAAAAAAAAGCTGTTGCTTCAATTAAAGTGGTATCACGGGGTGCCAAAAAACATAAGTAGTTCATTCAATTGTATTATTATTAGACCCAATGTCTGCATTTTTAAACCAATAATTCAATCATTGTTTTAATAATCCAAATATTGGGTCTATTAATAATACAATTGAATGAATTACTTATGTTTTTGGCACCCCGTGATACCACTTTAATTGATAAGCAACAGCTTTTTTTCTCAGTGTATATGATAATATATAATATTATATACATATTTTATTTATATTTATATATAACACAATTAAAATATATTATCATATATTAATAATGATATATTTAAAATTAGACATCAAATAATAATTTGTAGAAATAACGTCGAAAGGTTTCATCTCGTTTCATATGAGATTCACGTCGGAAGAGGCGCGAGGGGAAAAGGGCTAACAATAAGAATGCCCAGAATAGACATTTCACATTATTATCGTCTCTACAAGAAAGCGGACTATTTCGCCGCTGAATCCGTAGCCGCGTATCGATCTAGCGCGTATCGCTCCGCGACCTGTTGCGCTCGTCGAGTAGAGAGCGTAGCGTGAGGCAGGTCAGTGCTCACGAGCGGTCCGTTTATCAGAGCCGCATGAGGGGACCTCGGGTCCGCGCGCGGCACACGAGATCCCTCCACGCCGTGCAGCGTAAACGCGTGATCTTACGCGTTCCGCGAAGACGCGAAGCGAAGCGACGCGGCGGTAGGTAGGTGGTACCGCGCGCCGACAGCGGTAGCGGCGGTGGCGGCGGCGGCGGCCGCGGCGGCGGCGGCGGCGGTGGTGGCGGCTACGTGTCCACCTTCGCCGGGATCATACTGCTCGCGTAGAAAGGGAGTAACGCGGAGTGGCCGCGCTGCGCATCGTTCGCCCCACTACCTCGGGGACGCGCTCTTAAACATTCAAAACGCGCCAAACGCCGAAGAAGCGCGACATGCGCACGGCAATGCGCCCGACGGCGACGGCGACGGGCGCGAGAGACGCGCGAACGCGTGAGACGGGCGCGCGACCCTCCCGAGGAGGGAGGTGGTCGAGACGGCCGGAACGGAGACGGACCGTCGCCGTCGCCGTCGCGTTCGCGGGAGATGCGCCCGGCGCTCCTGTCCGGCACTATTTCTAAGGGATTTATTTTCAAATTTTATATATGTTATTAAATTATTTTTGTGTTACTAAATAATTCGTACTACTAAATAAAAATCAATAATATAATAATTTAATAACATATAAATAAACAGTAATAAATAAATAAACGTAAATAGATAAATAAATATTAAAATAAATAATTTAATAACATATATTATTAATGATATATTATTAACAATATATGTTATTAAATTATTTAGTAATACGTTCGTGTTACTAAATAATAGAATAATCACTAAGGAAGGTCAATGACGAACAGTTATCTGATAATTGTTCGCCATATTGACCTTTCTTAGTGATTGATTTATTTTCACTCAAGAATTAATACCTATAATATAATATATCATACTAAACGCGGTAAACCTTCTCTCGCATTGTCAGTACCTCTCTAATTTGATTAGATACATACTTTTTGTGCCAGCCAGGAGGGGAGGGGGGGGCAAGCGCCCTCCGCTGCTCCCCCTTGGCTACGCCTAATATATATTTACGTATATGATAATATATAATATATATTATTTATATTTATACATATACACATATATGTATAACACAATTAAAAAATATTATCATATATTAATAATTATATATTTAAAATTAGACGTCAAATAATCTCTAGAAATAAAAGGTATCATACGTCTTAGATTCAGACGTCGGAAGAAGCGCGAGGGGAAAAGGACGGATAGAGTCCTAGATAAGTAGAGAAGCGCATCCGAGCATATATATACGAGTAGACGTTATTTGTAGAGAAAATGGCAGTCTGATATTTTTCTTCTTCTTCTATCTAACTGAACATAGAAAAAATGACGGAAACCAATCAGCAGCCGTTACGCCATACACCGGTTACGCATCTCTACTCATCTAGGACTCTATCCGGCAGCCGAGGGGAGCAATCCCGTTTAACCCGGTGCGACAAGAGGGACGGAAGGAAAGGTGGGAAAGCGCAGTTTTACGAGTCATCGAAGGGTGCGCTTCTTTTTGCGCCGTCCTAAAATCACCTCCTCGCAGGCAAATGCTTCATCAGGATCGTAGCATGCGCTATAGGCGTTCGACTCGGATACCCTATTTTCGAGTTGCGGCCACGTCGCAGATGTATATCGCGATTGTCTATATCGCCGTGAAAAACGAGCGACGCGAAGAACTTAGAATAGAGAATAAAAGGACATTGAAGTCCTGGGGAGAAAGAGGTGTTTTCTGTATTTCGCATTTACGGGACGTGGGGAACTGCGACTTAACGACAATTAAAAATTCCCTCGGCGAGCTTTCAAGTGAAAATTCAATTTTCAACTAAATCCTCGATCAATTTGCTACGTATTGCGCTGTTTTTACGCGTTTTTCGTTTTTACAATTCGAAGGATATTATATCGAGGAAGAGCGCGAGGAGCGTGACATAATCGACGCGAAGGTTCGTGTGACGGGGCTCTCCGCGCGTTCGCGGTACACGCGGCTACGCTACGTCTCTATCTACATATATCTATCGGCGTTTTCACTTTCATCGCGCTCCAATGTATAGTCGATGGTCCCGACCTCAGACTTTGTCGGTTCTCGGCTGCCAGGCGAGCAGGACGCGCCAGGAGCCGGGGATCCGCCGTCGTCCGCGGGGCGTTTCGCGCCCAATCGCACGGCCGGGCGATATTGCCGCGACTCTCGAAACTCGGCCGCGACGCGAGTGTCGCGCGGCGAGGGTCAACAATCTCTCGACTCGCTCGACGACGGTCGTTGATCGGCGTTGTCGATACTCCGCAGTCGAGGAATTGACGCAAAACACTGTCGATTGCGTAAAGTCGACGGCGGATTAGGGGACCAGGAACGCGCAGAAGGCGCGTCGCCGCGGAGAGGCCGAGACGCCCCGCCGCGAGGATATTATCTTCGTCGCACGTCTCGCTATCGTGGGATATCTTACGTTAAGATAGATATTATGTATTAAACCTTAAGAAGTAAATAACGAGCCCCGTATGGATACCAATAAATAAATTAGTAATTAGAAATACGAATAAATTATGTAATTAAATTGATAACACAGGACCACACATTTTTTTTTAATTGACACAAACTAGACCACGTGTACTATACGT
>NJRQ01000332.1:56985-67385 GCA_003063805.1 Aphaenogaster ashmeadi
AATACAGTTGAATGAACTACTTGTGTTTTTGGCACCCCGTGATACCACTTTAAAATTGAAGCAACAGCTTTTTTTTCTCAGTGTATTGTGTTTAAATTGCGACTTCTTAAGTTGCGACGTTCGTTGCAACTCGTTTAGCGATTACGCCGCAAATAGAGTTGACAGTTTATTCCGGATGGAGGAAGACCCGTCGGAGAGAAAAAGACGCGACGAGCGCGCTTGCGTCACCGTCGTATCGATTAAACGTCAGACTCATGTCATAAAGACGTCACAGGCACGGTTTTCACCAGGACAACATCCTGCGCTTGAATTTACGACCGCCAACGTGGCAACAGGTCTCGCGGGAACTCGACGCCGTTGTACGCAGAATCCGAGATTCCCGCCGCTTTCCTCTCGTTTCTAACGCTAATAAATCTTAAGGCAGCTAAGTTATCGCCGTTAAAATGTATTCGCTTCTTCATCTTCCACACATCCGTCCGTTTCTCGCGTTTCATAATTAAAGACTAAAACGTATAATATCAACGGCTTTTAGTACGTTTTTTAATGGCAACTAGAAAAATTAAAATGAACATACAGAACATATAAATTAGATAAAAAAGTATATATATAAACATATAAAATAAATTTAAAGAATATATGAATTACTATCTTAAGAGGGTTTCCCCATATATAGAACTAAAAAGTATATCTCATGAATTTTTTCAAGTAAATAAGGTAAGGTTTTCATAATTAATCTTTTTGTGTAATTATTTCATGACATTTCGACAATACTTTATAATTTTTGGAAGTATATGAAACTTATGATTAGACATCGGATTTTTCATATGCAGATTGGTGGAAAAGAGCAATTAATAACCAAGATTATGTTATTTATAATATCCAACATATTTATACTGCAACATATGTTAGGTATAAATATGTTGGATATTATAAATAACATAATCTTAGTTATTATAATAATTATTATAATTACTAATATTATAATTACTAATATTATAATTACTAATATTATAATAACTAAGATTATGTTATTTATAATATCCAACATATTTATACCTAACATATGTTGCAGTATAAATATGTTGATAATCTTAGTTATTAATTGCTCTTTTCCACCAATCTGCATATGAAAAATCCGATGTCTACTTATGATAAATAGGATTTAGTAATTAGACACGAAAGCGTCTAATTTCCGGCGACTAGAAATATTACCAGAATAAGTTACGGAGGGAATGAAAATTAATCAAAACGAACGAAGTGCTCGATTTAAGTATGATCAGTTTTAGAATTGTATTTGCTGTTACCAATCGCGTTAACATTTCACGTTGACCGCCACCGCATTATCCACACTAGAGTCCTAGATAAAGAGAGAAGCGCAACCGGAGTAACGGCTGCTGATTGGCGCTCTGCCATTTTTTTTACATTCACTTAGATAGAAGAAGAAGGCTCACACTCAATTAAATAGAAAAAGAAGAAAAATATCAGACAGTCATTTTCTCTACACGGAGAAAATTTTATATTAAAAGTTACTATGTATGGCAGTATAGCCGTGGACCATTGCTGGAATTATATAAATTTTTACTATGTTATATTAATAATTATTAAACTCATTAGTGAAAAACGTAGTAAAAATTTTTATAATTCCAGCAATGATCTACGGCTACTGCCATACATAGTAATTTTTAATATAAAATTTTCTCCGTGTATCTAGGATTCTAGTCGACACAAAAAAAGCCACGCAGGTGGCAATGCACACCCCCGTCGCGGTTGCATAACGCGTTTCCTCCCCTCGCCCACCCTTTTCATCCCCCAACGCGCGCGTGCGCCCGCATTGCCTATAACTCGCGGCGAACCACCTGTTGATCGCGCGACGCTCGTAAATCTAGCTCGGGGCTGTAATCCTGGTAGGCTCGTCTCGGAATGACGTCATTGACGATCTCTTGACGGACAACTGACACTCGCGGCCCATCCTCGAGTGATCGGCCGGCCCCCGTCGCACGTCGCCCGGCGATTTCTTTCCGTATCGAAGGAGTTCTCCTTACGCCCCCTCCAACCCCCCTCGGTCGCGCGCCGGGGGTCCTCGCGACGCGCGCGAGAGGAGCTTACCAGGGTCCTCCGCGCGGAACGGAACGCAACGTATAACCATCCCCATAAATTCATCTACTGCTCGGCGTTGCTCCCCTAGTAGGCGCGAGCTTCCGTGACGTCACGCCGCGTCACATGACGAGAGCGTACTCGATGATGCTCGATGATCGCGGTCCGACCCGGAGGACCAGGCGCGGTCACCCCGAGGACGAACCGGGAACGAAGAGTGGGTGTAACGCGCGGGCCGTAGGGTCGTAATTTAGCGAATCGACCCGTCGCCGACGGGTGTTGGCGGGACACCCTATAAATCCCTCAAACGTCTGCTGGTGCCCTGGTGCACCCGAGCGACTTGCGCCACCGTGACGGACGGATGACTGACGTTTCTTCTGTTTCGAAAGCGTCGCGCGTATTGTCGTCGGCGTTAAGCGGCGCTCACATCGATACGAATCGCTCTGAGGTTATTCGGGATGGAGAGGAGATTGTTACGTCGAAGCTTTGCGCGAGAGTGAGTTATCCCAGCGGACGACGATCCCGAGCGAATCGAATTTAGGCGTTTCGTGCTATCCAGTTACATGCGTAACTCGATTTTGCACGATATCGTCCAGTATACGTAATCACAAAGATATTAATGTTAAGCTGCGTATCCACCAAGGGAACATAGAGCAACATTTATGTTTCGGGGAAGGGGGGATGTCATAGATGCTTGTTAGCATCTAATTACGTTAATGGACCAAAACCCATGGTCGTGACGTAGTGAGAAGATTTTTAATTAATTTAGCCAGTCAGAATATAATTTACTTTGATTGTTTATTAATACTGGCGAAGAGAAGATGTTATCATTGAATTTATGTTTCTGTTGCGTGTTTCCGTAAAAGTTCCAGTATGTATGTAATTATGTATGTATGTACGTACATGGAGAAAATTTTATATTAAAAATTACTATGTATGGCAGTAGCCGTGGACTATTGCTGGAATTATAAAAATTTTTACTATGTAAAACAATGAAAAACATAGCAAAAATTTTTAAAATTCCAGCAATAGTCCACGACTACTGCCATACATAGTAATTTTTAATATAAAATTTTCTCCGTGTACGTATGTGTATGTTTGTTTCCAAAAAATTCCTCAATGTTCCTTTGGTGGATACGCAGCTTTATGTTGCAACTTTTCTGGACATGAAAGAATCGCGACCTTCGGATCGTTTTCGATGGACAAAATTCTGAAAACGGGACTCCGCATCCGTATGCGCTTCGCAATAGGGAAGTCGCTCGTCAGAGTTGTCGATCGTTCATTGTGAACGCCGTTTGAGCGAGGTACCTCGCGAACACGGGCGATAATTGTACGCGAAAGAAGCAGGGGTAAGAGGCGAAAGAAGGAGAGGTGACACATAAACTACTAGCGCAAGGCACGACCATCCGGAGTGCCGTATGCGGCCCTGGTACGCCGGCGTCCCTACGACGTAACATGATGTACAGATGACGGTAAATCAATACGCGCATCGTCGGCTATCGGCTCTAACGTTCGGGGGGCAATGACGTAAGCCACGAGAAAAATAAGAATACTTGTTGACAACGATGTCGTGATCGGCGCGACGGAAACACGTGTATATGCGACGATATCGATATATATATATATTTGCGGCAATAAATAAATTCTGAATATATATCGCACGAGGTATTTGATGCTATTGAAATTGAAATCAGGGCGAGCTTTTTTAAGCATAATTTTGATAGTGTAAAAATAGCGTTTTTCTGATATTAATTTCATTAACATAAATCCGTTTCTTCATTAACACTTGATTGTTTATTTATTTTTTAACTTTTGTATCTTCGCTGCGTAAAAGAATAAAAAAGTTACACTGTTTTATTCGCAATCAACAGGACATCAAAGTTATATCGTTTTATTCGCGACCACGTGACCGGAATTTCAATATTAAGTACAATAGATGTACAAACAGTACAAATACAAAACGCCTCTAGGTTAATCTTTTCTTCTTAATAAAATGCGCGATACGTATTCTGTTAAATTAGTTCTCGAATATACATATATAATTCGATCCTCCCCAATGTACACATGCCGATTATTAATATTCAAGACGAGTCGCGAAGTCGTTAATATGATATTTCGCGATCCGAGGTCCGTCAGACAAGGATCGTGCCAAGCATGCCTCGCGAGCTTCCGGGAGCAGGCTACCATCCGTATTTGGAAGTCCCGTGGGATACCTTGAAATTCCCGTCCAATTCCCGCCGCGCGTGCATCAGGATTCCGGTGTCTAGGACGGGTCAGAAACGCGCGGCGAGAGGAGCGTAATTGCACCGCGACCATTTAAGTTCAATTTTAAACGAGTCAATAACATCAAAAGCTTCGACTATCCGGCTCGCATCCTCGCGTAGAGCTGGAACGTGCTCTACGTAACGTATATACCGCCCGTTGTGATCCGGACCACCCCTAGATACGTTTCGTCGAAGATGGGACTCGAAGATGAATACCGAATACGCGTTCTCAAAGCACCAGAGCAGCAGGAGAAAGACGAAATATCGAAATATCGTCATTTCTCTAGGGATGAACAGAGTTGGCTCGAGGGTATTAAATAATAATAATATCAATCGTCGTGTTGTATCTTCGTGCCTGATCAGGTGAGACTTCTGCGATGTAGCAATTCTGTTCTCTTTTAGTGAATAATTCTGCGGCTTATTACTTCAAGATAATTTATCTCTTAATTCGCGACATTGTTATCGCCTCCTTTTATTAATTTATTTTCGCATAAGAGAGAGTATTGGAATATTCATAATGCTTATTAATAACGATCATTCTACGACACATCTAATTGGAAAAGTAGCTACTTATATAAATAATATCTAACAAAAGAATAAAAATAAAGGAGAGAAATACAAGTAACGTCACAGGTCGACGCCACAGCTCGAGAAATGTATAAGATTTGATAAGAAGTTTATTCAGACCGTCGCGGAAAGTTAATCGTAGAATTTTCTCTGTCGCGATCGGTACCAATCTGGAAACCGGATTGCATTTCATCTTTTACAAACAGGTCCCGCGTGTTTCCGACAGGTACGCTCAAGGTTCGCGGACACCAGGCTGCCAACTCGTTCAAGAGAGCTTTCTTGCGAGCTGAAGAGACCCCCACTTAGGTGGCCGTAGGTACCGAAGGTCCCTAGTGGGGATTAATCATGTGCCCGAGTGGGGGTGGTTTCGTCGTTTGGCCACCTCCACCGCGTCCTCGGCACAACCAGGATGACAGTCATGGGTGGAGGCTCGTTAAATCTAAACACTCGACATAATCGGCGTTATCGGGCGCATCTCGAGTTCCTGCTCGCCCGGAGGACCTGGCGAACGTAGCAGAAACGAGGTCCTTGTTCGCGGTTAGCCGATCGATGAACGCCCGTGACGAGCTCTCGCTATAACTCAGGAGGCAGTAAGAAATTCGTCGAACTCCGTTAAAAATTTGTCGAGCTTATCACGGAGAATATCCTCCTTCGATTCGCGCTTGTTTAAGTACGCCGTGATAATATTAAGTTCATTATTCAATGACTCGTCGGTAATACTTTTAACAGAGAGATTATCGCGATCTTACTACAGATTAACGAGTTTAACGAGATTAACGAGTTGTGAATCTTTTTACGAAATAATATTTCTAATATGCATGTAGTGTACATAATAAATATAATATATAATGAATAAATAAAACTGTGTGCTATTTATTTGATAAACTAGCAAATATAGTTGATCAGTCTATTGATAAACTATCAAACAACCGATAGTTTAAGAAACGATAACTGTTTTTGATAAATGGCACAAAGAAGAATGCTTTTGTTTCTTTCTCTCTCTCTTTCTTTTGTAGTTTTTTCATTATTCAAATATTTGCTTGGTTTCTAAATCTACCCAAGGAGAACAGCAAAGTCAAAATAATGTCAATTTGACATCATATTGACTAAATTTATGTCATTTTTTGGTCATGATTGAAATCTCGATCTAGAAATCAAAAAGACATAACAAAAAAGGAGTCAATATAAAGTCATTTTTAAGTAATTTGAGATCGAGATTTCAATCATGACCAAAAGATGACATAATTTGGTCAATATGATGTCAAATTGACATTATTTTGACTTTTCTGTTCTCCTTGGGTAGTACATCACGCTATAAATAATATATGCAACGTTTTAGTGCTTGAAAGGACGCCATTCTAGAGCGCTCAATAAAGAGCGATATCTCTCTCTCTCTCTCTCTCTCTCTCTCTCTCTCTCTCTCTCTCTCTCTCTGTCGTGACGATTTATATTTCGCTAATTAAGTTTCAAGAATAGCACTTCATTTAGGAATTGTTAACTATAATTATCGCTTCATATATAATATAATTATGAAGAACGACATTTTGATGGTTGAAATACTGATCTCGCACAAGATTTTACAGTATATGGCCTTCGATCCGCTTATTCCCGACTGCGCCCATCTTTTATTCGAACTACACGTAGGTGAGAAACGAGTGGAAGGAGTAAACGGAGCCGCGCAAACGTAAGTGAAGTAATGCCGATTGCGTCGACGCCTGGCGTGTTTGTCGCAACAGGGGTGTATGTCGAATCGAGGGTTGTCCGCCGAGGCGTGCTCGATAGGGTGGCTCGCAATGACGTAACAAAGCGCGCGTTTTGCCAGGCGAGTATAACGCGACAGGAGGGTGGAACTACCCCTAGTGGTTCGGGCAGAGTTCAGTAATCCCGTAAAAATCGTTGACACGATTTCGTCATAGGTTCCTAATCACGCTTACTTTTTATTTAAGCGACGTAATTGCATAAAGGCTCGTTGCAACCGTGCATCCGTCAACGAGTCTCGCACGAATTAAGAAAGAAATTAAAATCGTAAACACAATCGTTGTAACATCTAAAGACATTTTTCTTTTGAATACACGGAGAAAATTTTATATTAAAAATTACTATGTATTTCAGTAGCCGTAGACTATTGCTGGAATTATAAAAATTTTTACTATGTAAAACAATGAAAAACATAGTAAAAATTTTTAGAATTTCAGCAATAGTCCACGGCTACTGCCATACATAGTAATTTTTAATATAAAATTTTCTCCGTGTACGAATGTCAATGAAACGCGGTTGATTTTTGCGTCCAAATTATTTGTCTCTATTTTTTTTCAAACTGCTTTAATGACTTCACGTCCGGTAATGCGCGAGTTTGAACGTACATGATTATGGCATATTTTACAGCAGACATTCGAGATCAATATCGTTCTGCAGCGCGCGTACCTCGTCGCCGCGGTTGTATTTTCGATCATTCATACGACGAGTGTACTATACGGGGGAACTGACCTCGACGAAGCTTAACCTTTGCGACGTCACGCGACCTGACATTTGTATCCGGCAATTATGTGATTCCAGTTAGATAACTGCTTGCGCTTCCACCCCTTTGGCCGAGCGTCGCCCCGACGGGGATGAAAACGTCGAAACGTTTTCGGATTCGCGTCACCTACGCGGAACAGGAGCTCATATGCGTTTGTAGAGTCATTAAATGCACGTGGCCTTTATATAAGAGCGTCGATCTTATTCACTTTTAGTAGAAAAGCGCGTTGGAGTATATATTAAAGAAATTATTTCACAAAAGCGTCAATTATTTTTTTATAATATCCTGAAAAGAGCAATAAACGACCGATTGTTCGATAACACTTTGTTTCTTTACATAAATATAATTAATCTTTATATAAATATAAGATTATATTATATATTAATTCATAATATAGATAAATCTTAAAGAGTTATGTTGTTAGTTCGCGAAATATGAGTAATATTTCACTAGGGAAGGCACGTGTTCGTTTGCTCCTTGGAAAATTTATAAATTACATGTGTAAATACGAAACGCTTTCAATGTACATATATTTCTCTGTAAATATAAGATGAAACATTATATTAATTAAATTACTTTAGAAACGCACCTGCTGGAAATCTTCGGCCGATTACAGTCTCCATCCATTGTTGGGCTTCAGCTTCTTGGCTTGCTTCGCGCTTGCCAGCAACCTGCGATTAAATAGAAACTTACGATTAGAACAGAAAGCTATAAATTTATTGAAAAAGAAATATGTCATGTTGAAAGTTTTTATTCGCAATAATATCGACTCGAAGATATATGCCCCAGCGAATTTTTCTAAACTCAAAAAGAATTCAACCAGAAAAACAACGGATCAGTGACACTTGGCAACCATTGAGACAGAAGAGAATATTATTTATTTTACATTTTTCTCATGTAGGCATCTAATTTTAACCGGAATATTGATTTTCTATTTTACGTAAACAAAGATATTTTTTAGTGAGGAAAATAAAATTTACACTTATTATTTTTCTCTTGAAAAAGTGCAAATTGTTTATTTATAATTATATTATTATTAATTAATTATTATTATTAATTTTATTTAAATTAAAATCCTTGATAATAACAAAGACTATGTGAAGGTTAATAGGTCGTGATTCGAGCAAGTTAAGACAAAGGTGTTGTTATAAAGTAAACATATTTATTAAACGACAAATTAAAACGTTAACGTTTCGACTTGACTTAGTTTTCTTCAGAACGGTGAAATAATTAATAATCAAAAATATAATACACGTAATTACAAAGATATATATCAAAAAATCGTGGAATAAATTCCGAGAAATATTATTATTATTATTTTATTTTTCTTATAAAAAATTAAAAATAAAAGTGAGATAATTATGAGATAATAAAATCCGTCGGATAAGTATTGCGATAAAGATAATTATAACCTAATATTTATTATTAACTCCCTATTAATTATTCAGTATTAATTATTAATTATTAACTCCCTATTAATTATTCAGTATTAATTTATTATTATAATGTTACAATTATGTTGCGACATTATCGTTTAATTTCTCTTGTAACAGATGCAGATAATAAAGATATTATCTATTAAGATGTGAGATAACGAAGGAGATTATTTTATTTTTATAAAGAATTTTCAATTAGCTCTGGATTATTATTAAATCAATGCACGTGTTCTATATTTTGTTTTATATTTTGTTCTGTTTAATAGCAAAGACTAATATAATGTGAACACAAAATATCTGAAAAAAACAAGTAACAGATTAAATATGTAAAAATAGCAAAGATAAGATTAGGACGTGGTACGAAGGAATGTATCAAAAATTCTTAACCTTTTCATTACTGTTGGCGTCAAAGTTTAGTCATCCTACGCTATTGGCGCTCAATTAACGTCGTTTGCTATGAACTGTAGACGTCTATAGGCATTTATTTCGTCAACGACTTGGCAACTAAATATTTTATTTACGCTTCACGTTTTATGTTTAATATTTATTGTACTACAAAAAATTGAACAAAATATAGAAATCGCTTAAAATATTTTCTTTATTGAGAAATAAATTTAGCGTTTCAAACAACTTCTACATACTCTCTAAAGAACACGCAGTACACGCACTGGCAGGAAATTGCTATGTCATTCACAGCATCTACCGCCTGTAGCGTGCGCTTTGCGCTGGAAAGTTTCGAAGGAAAAGATGAAGAAGACTTTTCCATCTATTGAAGAAAAATAGGAGAGCCGATCAGCTGCTAAAGCTGAAGTTCCCTATTTTAAAAAGTATTTTATGTTTGTATATTCGATTACCAGTTTCCGCAGAAACTTTCAAAAATTGCCGTAGCCGATGGTATTTCACATCGTCATGGCGGGGTATTGGTAAAAGTTTTCAACTAGCAATAATCGCACCTCAGTAGAACTTCATTGGTTACGATATCGCCACTGCGCAAAGCTGACGATTCTCTCCTGCCGGCCCATATTTATAACAGAAGTGGTGTAATTTTAACGTCGAGAAAGTCTTCCCTTCACGCGCCACGTAGCGTCCGTTTCCCGAACTAAGGCGGTTCGATCGCCGAAATGACACGACCGACCTCGTGGCGAGCGACGCACTGGACTCGCCCGTCCGTTCAACGCGAATAAAATTTGCCATTGTTAACGGATAATTTAAACGTTGGGCCAGCCGGGTATTTGCAAGAAAATATATCCGAACAGGATCGCATGACGGCAGGAGGTTGCCGCGCTCGCGGACGCGCGCGTGCTCCAACGTTGCGGCGCGCGCTGCCCGCCGTTTCGACGTCGTTATTTCTCGTCATGCGCTGTGCTCTCTTTCTCTCTCCTCAGTATCACGTTATCGTAACATAAATTTACAGAATGTCTTGGACGGATTTGTTTAATATTTTATAGGATATTAAACTAAATAAAGGTTCTTGAAGTAACAATGCTGATAAAATTATACTTTTAAATTCTAAAACTTATG
>NJRQ01000332.1:67787-78335 GCA_003063805.1 Aphaenogaster ashmeadi
TAAAAACAATATGAAAATTATCCTTTTAATTAATTTTAAATTCTTCTTCTTATTTTTCTTATATATACGAATAGCTTTTAAATTTTTAAACTTATATATGTAATTATAATAATGTTAACGGTTATAAAATATTAACGGTTATTGTATTGTACTTTCTCAGTATCACGTTATCGCGACATAATTTTTCAAAATGTGGACAGATCTGTTTAATATTTTAATAGAGTACTAAGCTGAATAAAGTTCTTAGAATAACAGTATTGATAAAATTATGCTTTTAAATCCTTAACTTATTTGCAATTATAATAATGTTAACGATTATAAAATATTAATGGTTATTTATTATACCGTACTACGAGATTAATTAAGATTTAAGCGTCGACTGCCATTTGCACTCTCGAGTTAGCGCGAACTCCAATAAATAATGTTATATTTTAACATTACATGAAAAGAAATATAAACTCATGCAATATGCGCTACTACAATAATCGCAGAATTATTTAATAATAATTTATAAAAAAACACAAAAAATAATCCTACTTCGTATATCTAGCTTCTCCCGTCTTCAAACGTCTATTGTATCGGATATTTATTATCGTCAATGTCCAAGGATTAGCAAAATGTCTCACGAAACGGTTCATTATTTTTCCTGAAGAGATTACCGACGACGTGCCATTTGTTTTCGCGTTTAGTTTACGTAACGTTTCGCACAGACGGACGCATCAGTAAGTCGCTCCAGACGTCTACGCAGATCCGTTGCGTTACGATAAACTTGGAAACAGCGACGATTGACGAAATCTAAACTCGGCGGTGGCATCACCCTTCGAAGTGGCCGGAGTCCAGAAATTACGACGTTCAACGTATCGGCGTTTCCGTCTGGCGAATGTCCACGTACATTAAACGTACGCAAATTACACCCACTTGTTCGAACTTTTCCGCTTCGCCGTTCCTCGCGAGAGCGCATCGATTAGATATATTAAAAATTATAATGAAGAACTCGTTAGAAGTTGCAAGCGATATATAGAAGTTCTCGTATATCTCGCTATTTAGGTGAATGGATTCACGAAAATTAAATAAACGTTTTTTTTCATCTATCGCAACATTAAGTGATAAACTGATGTTCGCGAAAACATCTTAAATTGTTTTTTAAAGTAAAAAGTGAAAATATGTTACACTATTTGTAAGAGCCATGGGCGCCCATGAGGAGGGGCAAGGAGGGGCGTATGCCCCTCCCTGGATTTTATTTTTTTAAATTTAGAACGATTTTATTGACAATCGGATAACGTTTTGTTTGAAATTTATACAATTAAAAATAAAAATCTGCATAAATATATATTTTTTTAAATATTATTTGAAAGTACGTTTGTTTGGCACCCCTAAGTTTTACACTCTGCCCCCCTCCCTTGAAAAAAGTTGTAAAGACGCCCATGCTAAGCGCAAAAATAAGCTTCACACAGGCTAATGTGTGACCTAGATGCGACCTACGATCATGCGAACTACGGATGGTTGAACTAACCCTTTATGCATTTTAAACTGTTTATCAATTAAATCACGAATGCTAAAATCAAATGTTTAATATTAGGCATTCATAGAATACGCCGTGCACTAAAAATAGAGCGCGACATCAGAAGCCACGCAGCTGTCAGTAAGAATACTTTCTGTTTGTCAGATCACGAAATTCTGCTAAAAGTAGAATATTACAGAAGTTATGTCGCGAAGCGATATAAACGAGAGAGAAATATACTTATACATGCATATTACTATCTAAATTAATTAAATTAGATAATAAATTGAGAATGCCTTAAGAGCCAGCACTGGATATAATTGTGCAAATACAATCAATAAAATAAAATAGGTCTTAAAGGGCGTTTATTTAAACGCTAAATCGCATAATATTAACAATATTACATACGTTTCGACTCACAGTTCTAGTCCTCTTCATTGTAGAACAATAATTTCATCTTAACTTACATAATTAAAGGTCACATATTAAAATGGTTGAGAAGTTGTCGGAAAAATTAAAATTCGGCATATGGTTACAAACGAACTTCAGTGGTATCGTTGATAAAAATAAAATATAAAAACCCATTCTTCACGCTTCATATTCAAACTGTTGTATAAAGCGTGAAGAATGAATTTTTATATTTTATTAACGATACCACTGAAGTTCGTTTGTGACCATATTTGTGACCATATTTGGTGACCATATCGTTTGTGACCATATCGTTTGTGATATATCCAGTGCTGGCTTTTAAGGCATTCTCAATTTGTCATTTAATTTAATTAATTTTAGAGCCTTTATCGATTTAACTTTTATCTAAATTAATTTCATATATAAATTTATTCATATTCAAAATGCATTTAATAAAAATAATAATAAAAATAATAATAAAAATAATAATAAAAAATAATAATAAAAATAATTGATGACTCATTCATATGTCTTCATAACTCATTCAAATCTCACGCATGAGATTTATATCGTCTCGAACGATATATAATCATTTTTATTCGGTCTTCAATCGTCGTTTCCTACAACTCCTAACTCTTTGCCCGTTTGGACCAATATCTTAACATCTCTTCCGAAAGACGGAGCCCAGTTTTACCTAACGGGAATCCTCTTCCCGGCAGGGAGCGCAGTGTCGGAAAATAATAATATCCACGTTTACCTGATCTAGTGTACTCGAACCTGGTACTACAGATTACGAGTCTGGCGCTCTACTAGACCACACTGCCGCTCAGATTTTTGTTGTTCTCACTGACATTTTCGTTCGTTATTATCTTGTCTTTTGGCGCGCTTTTAGTACCTGTTGTAAAATATGCTATAAAACACGACGCCAAGATGGCTTTCCCGCGGGGAAGTCTGCCCGAACGCGAATCGTAATTTAATTTAGGGTCACGCCGCGTCCTGTAAATAGGGCCGCGGTGTCAAGATCTGGTTACGAGCGGGGGTGTGGGAATACCCACCCGAAAAACTGGGCAACGGGCCAAAAGCACTTAAATATCGGCGGAGGGGATGACGCCATATAGCGTCGCGACGCGCGGCGTCCGATTTAGTTTCTACTCGACATCATCGAAGTTTCAAAGTCACACGCAATCCGGAAAAGACATCGTCGTCGAGGAAACAACGCAGCAACAAAATGCCGGTATGTTTTTCCCATATAGGGCAAGCGAGCCGCCCGCCCCTTTTTACATTCCCGTGACGATTAGTCGCGATCCCCATATGACGTTTCTAGGGAAAATCTACGCGTTTCATAATATATATTTATCTTTTTTTATACAAGTGTAAGATACATATAATGTGCGACTTGACATCGACGAAACGTGAAAATCGCGATAGAGCTTTCATGTCTTTTCTTACGTTTACAAAGAAACGATCAACGTAACAATTAACATTCTGTAACGTTGCCTGCAGGAGATAAATGATTGATAAGTAACGTCAAATGTCTTGTAATGGATATGGATTATAAGGCTACTGTTTTTATCGTTTAGTTACAGCAGTCCGATACTATCGACCATACGAAAGTTTTTAATGTATGACTTCTACAGTATTTATAGCTGCGATTCAATCCATCACCCTGATACATCGTTTTACGTCAGTTGCTCTTCCTTGATGTATGTCTTTCTCCTCTACATCCGGTGTATTTATATCCGAACATAAATAACGTTATGCAACGCAGACTTTTCGACGTTATCCCGAGAAGCCATGGAACCAAAACAGATTTAGAGAATATCGGCGGGTGGCCTAAGTGATGAGTTTCAGTAAATTTGGGTGTGGCCTCGGGGGTTGTTTGCTACAAAAAGCTTAGTAACTTCTATTTCTGTCTCTCTTACATTAAGAAGAGAAATTAGTGTCGTTTGATCTCTTTAAATTCTTAATTATCGTCAAGAATAAAATCATTTTTAAGAGATTAATATAATATTGATCATCTGTTAGTGCATTGAAAAAAAAATTCTTGGTAAACTTGTGAGATGCATTTAGTATACTTTCTTTTGAAGTATATATTTGATTATTATTACTGATTATAATAACAATAACAAAACATTTTGTAATAATTATAAACATTTGTAATAATTATAAAAGAGCAAATTTTGTTTAGTTGAGCCAACTAAATTATATGTAATATTTATTATACGTTTAATTAAAACTATTTCACCAAGGTGCTTGGTAACATTAACCAAGCCTGGATTTTTATAACCAAGCCTTTCTTTCAGTGTGTATGGCAGTTATGACAATCTGTTTCATCCAAAATATAAAAAAGTATTGCGTTACACGCACGGAAAAAAACAATAAGATTGCCACAACCACAATAATAGTAACATTTGGTACAGCCACGTCCTGTGGTTGTCACATTCACATTGTTTTGTGTAGTGCATCTATATATGTTTGTCTCAACATTCACTATGTTTGCTGTACCAAATGCATATAGTTGCCTTCACATCAATGTGAATGTGACAACCACAGGACGTGGCTGTACCAAATGTTACTATTATTGTGGTTGTGGCAACCTTATCGTTTTTTCCGTGCGCATTTATAACGATCCGGAGCAGCAAATTGATCAAAATTAAATCAATTAAACTTATTAATTAAAATTAATTAGGTCGCAGATTTAGAAATTCACATAATTTCTGCTTCCCCTTTTTATTCCCCATTTACATCTAGACGTTATCATTTATTCATTAGTTCAATCGTTTGCTCCCCACGTTCGCATTAATCATCGCGGTCTTATTTCACATATCGCAATTTATTATATAAGTGGCTGTGGATTTATGGAATCCCGCGTGAGCGGAATTCCTGGACCTCGTCCGCCACGGTTCGATTGTAATATCTAATTCATGCGCGGAGGCGGCACGCCGTGATGCGTCTCCGGCACAGGTGCGCGGCTTGATCTGTCGCCAGCCAATTCGCGCTGGAGATGCGATTTGTACGCGGACCCATCCAATTTGACTTTAAATTTAGTGAGAGCGGCCGCGGGACGTCGCGCGTCACGTTCGCGAAACGTCCTCGGAAGCGGCGAGGCCGAACTCTTGTATACGAACGGAAGCCGCTCCCCTTGAAAATGGATCTTAAAATACCATCCCGAGAGTGGATGCGACGAGAAACACGTTGCCTCGGCTGGTCTGACACTTCGCAGATAAGAAGTCAGAGATTCCAAGTCGACGCAGCTGCGCGACCGCGACGTAGCGAATTCGAAGATATACTACTGTCGATCTACGGCCGATATCAGCGCAACGAAAATTCACCTTTTGCCAGAAACCCCCTGGTTCGCGTTATATTTACTCGGTTGATGCAATCCTTAAAAAAAGAAAAGAAAAGAAAAGCATGTCTTCATCGCTCGACGGCTGTTTGACTACGTCTACAGTCCTGATTTCATCAAGTCTAGCTTCGTCACTGTCTGCAATATTGTTACTTTGCATCATTCCTACACGGAAAGAATGGTTTTGCTGAAATATCTAAAAATTTAGCCAGATACAGATCTGAAAATAATTATGTTGGACCGTCGAAAATAATTATGTAGGACACTCAAGCATAATGACAATGCTGCAAAAAATTTTGACATCCTGGCAGACAGCTTGTGAGGATCCTACACAATTATTTTGGATGGTCCAATATAATTATTTTCTGATGTGTATCTGACTAAATTTTTAGATACTTCAGCAAAACCGTTCTTTCCGTGTACACTGAAAATTTAGCCAGATACAGAGATCTGAAAATAATTTTGTTGAACCATCAAAATAATTATGTAGAATGCCCCGAAAATTGTTGATAAAATATTAAATATTAAACTTTAAAATATTAAAATATTGAAACTAAATATTAATACTAAAACATTAAAACTTTTTGCAATATTATCATCATGCTTTAACGTCCTACATAGTTACTTTTGATAGTCTAACAAAATTATTTTCAGGTCTATATCTGGCCAAATTTTTACAATACTTCGGCAAAACAGTTTTTTCCGTGTAACGAATATAATATCACGTTGTCACACTGAAAATGACTGAACGCGCGTTTATCGTGAGCGAATCGTGTAATGTATTGTGCGAATCACGCGCTCAATTAGAACCGATTAAAGCCGCGTTTATTATATTCGGAGCAGCGCGTCTTGGCTGAATCCACCGCGTGCCGAGATATAGATATCTGCGCAGCTGCGCTGTTCCCGAAGCCGCGATCGCGATGTTATTACAAAATTGCGCAAATCCATTGTATATCGGCGGTATATATCGCGCTGGTCCAAACGACCGCCGTTGCCTCCCAAAATATCACAGTCGTGCAAATCGCGAAACAATCGTCACGGTTGTTTATCGCGCGGCTTTAAATCCGCGGCTTTTCAGGGTTGCCGCTTAATTCCGCTATAAATACTGATTTATAGCTTCGACCGGGGGATGCCAGATTCCGTTTACGTCAGGCAGCTGTTCGGATCGTAAATCGTCCCGTTCAGAAATTCTACAAGCGCGAAAGCCATTAAGACGCCTGTTATCCATTCCTCACGAAACATGCGCCGTGAAATTGTTGTGAAATTTATGCGTCTGATTAAAATGCAACTAATTACGGGCTTGCGTAAGCATATCATTATCTTTAACGCGCATACCAGTACCATTATTCACGAGGGACACATATATAATAATACGTTCTTTTCTTTAACATAAAGGCTTTCTTTTTTATCGAGTCATTCAGAAGACAATCCATTGTATACATGAATCGAGATTGCGATTCATTATAAACTTGAGTTCACGAAACGGACCTGCCAAACAGATGTTCGATAGTCTAACACCGCTTTGCCAGTTTTCGTAAAAGCCAAGACATCAGTCGTATTTTATTTTCGATGTTGGACTTTACGCGGGTAATCCTACACCGCCACTCACTGCAATCTATTTCTGATACAGCCATTTTTAAGACATCCAGAAAACGTTTATGTCTACATGTACGCGCCCCGCGTGAGAATGCATTCTGAAGTAAACTTTTGTAAATGATATAATGGACGATGTTAAAAATAATAGCTTTACGTTTACGTCTGTACGAAAAAGCTAATTTATATCTATATTGTTATTATATTATATCTTTTAGGCTCGTAACAAGGAACAGGAAGCCGAGGTCCTCGCCTGGATCGAAGCTGTGGTGGGCGAGAAGCTTCCGCCAGGAAACTACGAGGACGTTTTGAGGGACGGCGTGATTCTTTGTAATTTAATCAACAAACTTGCGCCCGGATCGGTCAAGAAGATTCAAAGTAAAGGCACCAATTTCCAGCTTATGGAAAACATTCAGAGGTGAGCAAAAGCGAACTATTTTCCTTCATCTCACTTTGCATAATGATTTTTAATTCTGTATATATTGCTATTGTTAATAGATTCCAAGCGGCGATCAAGAACTACGGTGTCCCGCAAGAAGAAATTTTCCAGACTGCGGATCTCTTCGAGAGACGTAACATCCCCCAAGTCACCCTCTGTCTGTACGCGCTGGGCAGACTCGTAAGTAGTTTGCAATAGATAATTCGATTGATCAATTATTCATAAGATCATAATTAGGGATTACAGGATATTTATTATTATTCTTAATATATTTCTTACATAAACAAAGAAAAAACTTTTTCGATGGAACAGATTTTTATATTTCAATTTTTATAGAACATATTATGAATTTTTTTAAATTTACAATATTAAACTTTCACATCTAAAATCTAGAAAATAATAAGTGCTTTTATATACAAGGAAAAAATTGAAACCTCCAGTTTGATAGATGTAAAGTCAGCACAGCACGGGTATTTATTTGCGACAATTCATTTACAGCTCTGATCGTTAATAAGTACGAAAAATTTAACTAAATAAATAAAAATTAATTGTAAAGGACAATTAATTAAGGTAAATTTAATGAAGGTAAATTTAATTAAGGTAAATGTTTTTGTAACAGACGCAGAAACATGACTGGAACGGGCCAAGTTTAGGACCGAAGATGGCAGACGAGAATAAGAGAACCTTCACCGAGGATCAGCTTCGTGCTAGCGAGGGTCAACTGAATCTTCAGATGGGATACAATAAGGGTGCCAGCCAGGCTGGTCATGGTGGTTTCGGAAATACTCGACATATGTAAATTTTTTTTTATAGAAATGAATTAACACACGTCTGTATCATATATGTCTACAATTACTGGTTAGACTATCAAACACAGAATATGATACAATAAAAACATTAAAATATGTAGCATTTTTTAACCGCGCGTACTAAATGTGTGTGTGAGAAAATTAAAAAATTACGCTTTTGAAATATTTTTAAATTCGTAAGTTTTGCAAAAAATCGCAAGTAACGTCTATCCATTCTTGTTGTGTGTCGTCGATTATTATTGGCATAAATGAGATCGAATAATTTATATTGACACTTTTCTCTGTTATAAGAGCAAACTTTTCTTCCACTTTTGTCACAAATATATATATATATATATATATAGTATTTATTATTAACTTCAGTTATTATCTTTTTTAGCCGACTTTAGATATTGATGTTTAACAGTTAATTTATTAATTATTTTATTCTTCTTTCTACTATTATTCTATTCTTCTTTCAAATATCAATAATGTAGCAATATTAATTATTAACTTTCTATCTATTCACGGAAGAATATATTTTTTATATGAATTCGCAACAGTTGTAGTTTGCATATTAATGTAAGTACGAACTCTTTCTGTCATTTATAATATTGTAAAAATTTATATTTTATAAAAATCTCTTTACATATATATGCACACACACATACACACACAATACATTATCACCTATACAAACAACTTTTACACACGATTACACGATTTTTATATTAAATACAAATACATAAGTAATTATATATAATATATACGTATTCATTGTCAATTTTAAAATAAAATATTACATTAACATTACGAATGTGTTAAACAAAACA
Source organism: Aphaenogaster ashmeadi (assembly GCA_003063805.1). NCBI lineage: Eukaryota > Metazoa > Arthropoda > Insecta > Hymenoptera > Formicidae > Aphaenogaster > Aphaenogaster ashmeadi. The sequence continues at coordinate 76,696 of NJRQ01000332.1, forward strand.
TAAATACTAAAAACATAAATCATACACTATTCATTCACACATTCACATCCATGCATAATTAAACATACACGTATACACGCAAATTACATGATACATACATATATACATATGACACATACACACAACGCAACTCTATGATATTATATACTAATGGACAAAAAATCCAACCAATTTATAAATTTAGAATATTTAGAAATTGTTTTTAAGTTTTACAATACGATAACCAGTTTTACCTCCATAATATTTTGCATTAGACGATTTTAAATTATATCATAAATCCGCCTTTATCTTGTAAATTAAACTTAATTTATAAATCTTCTACACTTTTCTTTCTTCGATAAATTGGTAAATTAAATTAGCAAGACTCTACAAATTTGTATCATCATTCGAACTATATATGTATGCTGTATATCAATAAATAAATCAATATACATCTTTCAGAAAATTATGTTATTTTCTGTTATCCTAATTCTCGTTAATTCATGCAATCTACCGTAGAAATGAAATTTATCGCTATTCTAAAATGCATTAAAATGTAAACTGTACGAATATGTAGGCTATAGGAAATGTGTAGGCTATAAATAAGGTTTTGAAATTTATGCTAATGGTACAAGCAATTAAGATAAATAAATGTAACGAGGAAACTGTCTTATAGAAACACCGACATTGCAATTTGGGACTAAGCCAATCTCATGCAATATTCATGACAATCCTTCCGTTCATACACTAGTAATAAAATTCTACGGTAATAAAGTTAATTGTAAAACATAATCTTGGCGACCAATACGCTTAGGAGATTTGCAATTATTAACGCAAATATGATAGTTCATAAATAAAAAGCTCCGGCTGCGATACAAAGAGTTAGACATTTTTGTTTCTCGAATAAAACCGGACTTATCTCTCGTTTCATATTTTTAATTTATAAAATGTCAATTATTAGAAAAAAATATAGTTGAGCAATGCATATCGAACGAGAACGGAGGATTTTCTTGTGTTCCACCGCGGTACCTATATCTTCCATCGCGCGCACGCCATCGTGCTTATCTTTGCACCCACGCGGGTACAAAAATATCCACCACTCTGTTAGTAAATAAATCAGGAACTCGCGACCACGTCATCCGCGACACGCTTTTCTGGGTTTTTCGTGGAAGCTAATGAGCGCGCGCGCGCGCGCGCCAACGCGCGCGTTTCTGTCCCGGCAAAATTTAATTCCTATAACTTTTGCTTTCCTTGGCAAATCCGAGTGCCTTTCGGTTTATTTCTGGATCGCCGTGGCACACACGACGACCGTTGCTGGACCCGGGTCACGGAATATTACCTATTCCGAAACGGAGTTGACCTACCGCTTAGGTTTCTCGGTTCCTCGTTACGATTTATTAGCGTATACTTAAACTAAGAGTTTCCGTTAAACTAACGTCCATTTCCACCAATGTAAATTAATTTTAATCTCGGGTTAACTTACTATTTATCTTTTTCTAGTTCTAAGAATTAGAAAGAGATAATGAGTAAGTTAAATCGAGATTAAAGTTACCCAGATAGCAAAGAGAATCCAAAAAGAATTCTTTTTGAATTCTCGAATTATGAAATGAATTCTTTTTCCATCCCATTTCTGTTCTAAAAACACTCTTCAGAGTTCAAAA
>NJRQ01000332.1:78883-108508 GCA_003063805.1 Aphaenogaster ashmeadi
TACCCTAATTCATAAAAAATTTGAAAAAGTGAATCCTTTTTTAATTCATAACGATCATCTGTGCTATCTGGGTAATCTACATTGGTGGAAATGGACATAAGAGTTTCTGTCGATATTATTGACATAATATTACGAAAAACATAATTATCATCAGTGCGTTTTTATAACATTATTAATTATCAATTTATTAGCGCGATTTGCATAGTGTTGCATAAAGATGTGCTTACTCCGAAATTTGACACCGGAAGATTATTGCGCGTATCGCAATTTCCTCATTCGACGTCCGAAAATTATTTGCTTGCTTAAAGGAAGCACGAACGATAAATTTCGGTCGATGATTCATAATGTTAAAAGCGTTTCCTGAATTAGGATCCGCCTTTGCGCGGATCGGCGAAAGTCTCGCGGATTGACGTACTGTGAGTCAGAGCTTTGAAATAGAAAAGTCACCGTTGCGTCAAACTTTCAGAGGTTGTAAAAATATGTAAGAGAGGTATATCTTGAGAGGATCTTGTTTACGCGATGCGCGATTTTATGAGATTTCTAGACGGACTGGAACGAGATTAATTAGATTAATTAGTTTTAACGCACCTTATTCGTTACAGTTAAATTTACAATTTAAATTTTAAAAGCTAAAGAGGCGTATATATATATATTTTTCAAATTTTCTTAATATTTCTCTGGAACTTTCTCATATTATTAATTTTATTCATACTCGTGCTATTACTTTATACAAAGAAAAATTGTCATTTACATTATCACGCGAGATATACAGTTGCATTTTCAAGCAAATTTTAAAATGCAACATAATACAAAAGCAACATGTAACAATCGATATAATAACTCAATGTAAAATTAATTAACTTTATATTGTAAATCACATCATAATTTCATGTAAATCATAATTAACGTAGATATATAACGTAGTATTATACTTTCGTAATATATATTTTTATTAAACAGTTTAATATTTCAATCAGAGCTGTCTTTATAAATTTATTTGGCGCATTTATCTTTTTAATCTCTTCGTAATTTGAAACTTAATAAATGCTTTAAAATAACCAATAGACTGAAGACGACTAAGTTAAGTCGAAACGTTTCTAGATTAATTAAAATTAAATAAAAAAATTTTGTTGTTTTTTCTATCGAATAATTGCTCGTCATACTTGACCTTTCTATGTTACCATTCTATTTATAAATTTAACTATCGATGTATATCGTAGAATATAACAATTGCAAATTGGTATTTCGATACGATTGGTACTTGCAATACAATTTGTGGCATAGAGTATATATGTCTCCAGTAAAATGTGATAAGATAATAATCATAAATCGGAGTCGAATGTAAAACGGGCGCGATTATATACAGGAAAGGGAGACACGGTACGACGCTCCGTCTATCGCGCTCCGATTTCAAGAAATGGCGCGTCGCTTACCTGCCAGAGTGGGCGTCCAGGCATGGCGGATTCGCGTAACTCTCGTTCTCGGGTCCTCTTCTTCGGAAAATTATTTTCCGCACGTGGTGCGCTCCGCCGCGGCTCAAGCTCAAACACAAAAAGTGCGCTCCACTGCGGCCGCGCTGCGTATATATGCGTGACAGGTGCGCGTACGTGTTGGTGGAACGTGGGGGCGCTTCTATATATGGATCACTTACTCACCACTTACTCCAGACTCGAGATTCATCGGGGGGATATCTGCGAGGGGGGAGAGAAATATGTCGCGGACGACATATCGACCGATTGACCACGCTGATCGACGATTGGAATGACGACGACGTATCATTTCCCCGAATTTTAACCGGAATTTGAAGGATTTGAAGGTCCTCGTTGGACCTACGATTTTATTGTTCAAATTTCGACGCCACGGACGAAAGACTCTTGATCTTGTCTCGGTTGGCACCCTTTCGCATTTCGAAATACGTTCTCACGTCTTCATCTGCGCGAGCATTATTTTCCTTCTTATTCATTCTTCTGCTCCCTGCCTGCTTTCCTCCCCTTATCTTACTCACACACACACGCGCGCGCGCGTGTACACACAAAAACACATACACACACATTCCTTGTTCAAAGAATCCGATGTAATGTTTCACCCGCGAAGGGTGCATATACGCGAGTAATATGTCTTATTATTTCACGATAAAAATCGTAATATAATAACTCAATGTAAAATTAATTAATTTACGCAAATTAATTAACTACGCGGAGAAAATTTTATATTAAAAATTACTATGTATGGCAGTAGCCGTGGACCATTGCTGGATTTATAAAATTTTTTACTATGTCATTATATTAATAATTATTAAACTCTTTTGTGAAAACATAGTAAAAATTTTTATAATTCCAGCATGGTTCACGGCTACTGCCATACATAGCAATTTTTAATATAAAATTTTCTCCGTATATATCAAACTTTAATATATACAGTTATGCGCAAAATAATAGCACCGCACAGAAATATTTCAAATATTTGAAATATATACAGGGTGTTTCGGAAAATCGCCCGCAATACTTCGGGAAGTGATTCGGGACCGAAAAAGAAGGAAAAAAAGCTACATAAATATAGGTCCGGAAATAAGTCGTTTCCGAGTTATAGCCACTTTTATGTTTAAAAAATCGTAATTTATAGTTTGCTTGGCATCCTTCTTTAAAAAAATTTTTTTTATTTAAAATTTTTATTTTCTATTTTCTTTTTATTTTCAATTTTCAATTTTTTTATATGTGTGTATATATGTATATATTTTTTATGACCACAAAAGTCAAAATTTAATCCTAGATATACAGCCAAAACAGTTAAGCATGGTGGGGGAAACATAAAAATTTGGTGTTTCTTTTTTAAGCCGGTGCTATTATTTTGCATATAACTGTATATATTAAAAAATTTAACATTAAAACAACAAGGCCAATAAACGAGCACAATTTTTCTGGATGTTATTTTTAATAAATATATTTTCTTAGTTAATAGATAAAATAACGGAACGATGTAATTAAAAAATATAAAAAGAAGGATCGCTTCTCCCAAACACAGAGCGCGACGAAACGGCGCGCCGTGTTTTACTTGCGCAAAAACACATTCTTGTCAAAATAAATTCTTCTTTTCTATCGTTTCTTTCCCACCGCTTCCCGCCTTTCTGCCAATCTACCGTCGAACGGGACCAAGGACGAGACCGCGCTCCAGTTTGCCAGAGGAAACGTTTCGCGCGAGAACAGCCGAAAAACAGATCGATCTGTCGTCGACGGTAGCGTGGCCGAGCGGTCTAAGGCGCTGGTTTAAGGCACCAGTCTCTTCGGAGGCGTGGGTTCGAATCCCACCGCTGCCATTTTTTTTTCTCCTCCCGCCGCCATCCGCGCGCGCGCACGGACGACACGACGCGCCGTGGCCGCGGCCTCGCGCGCGGCGACCGCGCGGCGTGCGATTAACGAGACGCAATGGTAGCGTCTCCTTCGAAGGTCCAATGGGTTGCGTCGGCACGCGGCGCCGTGGTTCACACCTATCAGGCGTACATGCGGGACGAGTAGGCCGACGGCTCGACCGCGCCGTGCGGGCGACATCTGCGGAAAGGACGGGCCACCTTAACGAGCTCGACTCGTCGAGCGGGCAGAGAGCTGCCCGTCGTCGCTCGAGATCAATCAATCCTCGCAAAAATTATAGAGACCCTCGAATTAAAGTCTGGCCGTAAGACAGCCAGTTTTGTCAAAAACAAAAGAAACAGAAAGAGAACCCAAAGAGAATAGCAAAGAGAATCCAAAAGAAATTCTTTTTGAATTCCCGCATTATGAAATGAATTCTTTTTCCATCCCATTTCTGTTCCAAAAGCACTCTTCAGAGTTCTAAAAGAATTCATTTTGATGTCACCAATTCTGAGCCCTTTTTCAGATACAAAAGGAATTCTTTTTATATTCTATATTCTTTTTATATTATATTTTATATTCTTTTTATATTCTATAAGAATACTATTGGAAAGGAATTCTTTTTGAGTTCATTTCGAACAGATTACGCTAATTCGTAAAGAATTTTAAAAAGTGAATCCTTTTTGAATTCATAACGATCACCTGTGCTAAGAGATAGAAAAGAGATAGAGAGAAAGAGGAAACGATTGCGAATGTATATTTCCTTCTTTCTCGCGGAATTTTGACAAAATCGTCTTATGGCCAGACTCTTATTATAGGATCTCTAGCATAAATAACTCAAGTAGAACAGAAAGTCATAATAACGTCAAAATGACATCAAAATGATGCTAAAATGACGCCTTATTACATCATTTTGAGGTCATTTTGACGTCATCATGATTTTCTGTTCTTCCTGGGAAGTACATAGCTGAAAAATTAACTAGGCATAGTATAAGCTAGATTCGTTCATCTCCTTCTAAGGACGACAAATTTTTCGCACAGCTTCTCCGACCTGCACTTCGATAGTGCAGAATTCGCGACAAGAAACTATGCGCCGCGAAGGAATAAGCCTGTTGATGAAGCAAGATATTCTCGTGGCCGAGATAAATACAAAAGCAAATTTATATAAGTGTGCAAATCTCTGAAATAAGGATTATTAACTTTAACAAAAGGGTTTCAACCCTTTCGTTGATATACAGCAACGCTTGTTTTTCCATGTAACGCGATACAGAGATATTACTTGCGATCTGGGAGTCGCTTCTGAGACGAGAATAAAGCGGAATTCCGAAGCGCGAGGTACGTGTACGGAGCGAAGGAACGTATGCTCCTTACGGAAGCTCGTTCGCGGAGTCCCCATGCTCTTGCGAGCAGATGGGATCCTGTTGATGTTGTTGTCGTCGGGGGCTCGCCATTCCTGCCCGTTTCGGTTAAAAGGGATCGTTATTGAACGCATTATGAAACGGCGAAAGGGGAGAATGGAACGCAGCGCGGCCGATAGTAACAATAATAATAACGGCGTCGCGGAAAAAAAGGAGAACGGAAGTGTGCTCCGAGGCCACGTAGTATCCTGATACAGGTTTCATTCAAAAGATGCTACCACGGACCACGCCCAATTAACACGTTCCTTGCAGCTCGAGAGAGATCGTCGATACGTCGTAAATGGACGTTTAACAACGCCCTTCATAAATATTATTATTATTATTGTTATTATTATTATTATTATTAATATTATTATTATTATTATTATTATAGTGCATTGTAATGAATGGAATATAATTATTATTATATATGCGCGTGTAAGCATATTACATAAAAGATTCTTAACAAATAAAGTAACAATAAGAGAGAATACACAAAACAATATACATATACATAGAATCACAAGTGCCTTACTACGTGAAGTTGCGCACATATCCAGAATATATTCGGCGCGCATGCTACCCATCTAAATGTTCACGCATCATGACTGTTAGCGCTACTCGAGAAGTATTATTCTTATTATTGTTATATTATTAATTATATATTAATTGTTGCTATATATTAAACATTGATACGTTCAAGTTACGAAATATCACTAATTGTGAAATGTATTTTCACGATTGCCTAAATCCTCGAGCTTCGTGGCAACCGCAGCCGAGAATACAATTCGCAATTCGTGGTGGTCACGGGGAAAGGTCACGTTTAGAGGTCGCGTCTGTTCACCTCCGCGTCGGATATGACTCGCGACGAGATATGAATTATCGTTCCCTCGACGTGTGTCGCGCGTAGATATGAAATGCACGGCGGAGAAACGCATCGCCTCGGATGACGATCCCCCTGCATCGCATACACATCTACGCGTCCACGTGTTCTTTGACCGCAATGAAGCGCGGTGCGTGCTCACATCCCGCACGTAGGCCGTGCGTTATCAGGGTAGCATGAACGACGACCTTTCTCCTCTCTCGTACAGTTGAGCGTCATTCGCGCGGGTTGTCTCATTTGGCCCCTCCTCGCACCAGAGCAGCACGCGGAGCGAGGAAGTCGTCCGCGCGCGCGCGTTCTTGTATTACCTATGGTACCTACTTTCGTCCGAAATCATTCCGCTCGGCGTGTCGATGCGGTCGCGAGCGATTGTATGACAACGGGTTACCAGTCGACGTATATGTACCCAGATAGCACAGATGGTCGTTATGAATTCAAAAAGAATTCACTTTTTTAAATTCTATATGAATTAGCGTAATCTGTTCGAAATGAACTCAAAAGAATTCCTTTTCAATAGTATTCTTATGGAGTATAAAAAGAATTCCTTTTGTATCTGAAAAAGAGCCCAGAATTGGTGTCATAAAAGTGAATTCTTTTTGAACCCTTAAGAGTGCCTTTAGTTTTAGAACAGAAATGGGATGAAAAAGGAATTCATCTCATAATTCGGGGATTCCAAAAAAATTCTTTTTGGATTTTCTTTGCTATCTGGGTATATATATTTATATAATTAATGCATATATATTTGCTATATATAGATATATATAATTGATAATTATTATAACAAATTAACATTTAATTCGTCGTCTTCAACGTAGTGTCAATACATCAGACTGTTTGTTTTTATTATCACAGCGGGGAAAATCCTCAAAGCTTAATTAAAATTTTATTTCAGGATAATATAAGATTTCGCTTTGAGTCTCGAAATTAAAAAGAAGAAAATTTACTTTACTATAGGATTTATTAAATATAATATATTAGTAATAAAAATAGTAAATATACATATATAGAGCTGACAACTTGATTATTTATTTATACAATATATTTCAATGCGTTATAATCGACGGCTCGAACGAGCTTCCTCACAAGAAATTCTTCCTGGCCGATTACGGATGTCCTTTGTATTCGCCGCATCTAACAATCTACGTTCCGATCGTACCGCTGCCGTGCCTATCTTACGCAACACGTCGCCACGCGCTGCGTAAGTCGTAATGTCAAAGAAAACGACAGGCCACTCCCCTCGAAACGGCAGCAAAGCAGCCGGCATTCGATAAGTCGATAATACGCGCGCGGCGCAAGCGACCCCGCCGGCCTGCCTGCCGTCTCGGTTGCCCCCGCTCGTACTCCACACGCTAATTTACACGCGGCCCACGAGGGTAATCTGCAGTCAACGGGCAGAATGGACATAATCAACAATTTAACCGAGCGGCGAGCAGGAATACAGGAAAGCGAAGTAGGAAGACGGCCGCGGCCGCAGCCGCGGCGGCGGCGGCCGCGCCGCGCTCGCGCCTCCTGGCCGCTCCTGTTCGCCGTGGATCGGAAAGACACAATTTTGAGGAAGAGCGCGCGGGCCTCTAAGCGTCGTCACGGCGCAGCCATACCCCATTGGTCCACGGCGCTCTCTTTCCACCGCTTATTGGTTCATTGACTCCGGCGTGGACGGAAATTTCGGCAGGGCTACCGGGCCCGGCAGGCCGCGCGGCACGGCGCGAATCCCGCCGGGCCGCGCCCGCCCGCGCCGGGGATCCGCACGCAGCGACGCGCGGCCGCGAGCGACGCGCGGCCGTCCCCGACACGCCTCGCGGGAGTCGGCGGACCGTCGTCCGCGGGGACAGTGACACCGTTTTTCCCCAAAATCGGCATTAATAACGCGCGATTCCCCGCCGCCGTCGCCGCCGTCGTCGCCGACACTGTTGCCGACTAGGACGATGTACGCGGACGCCGACTTCGGCCGCGGGTTTCCACGGTGCTGCTCGTGGGCTTCGTGTCCACGTTCAACTGTGCGATACGCGCGTCGCGAACCCTCGCACCGCGAGAACGGCTCCCAAACGGATCGAACGTTATTACGTTTTCCCCTAAAATTAAAGCCGCTGCGCGCAGGAGTGGGGACCACTACTCGCAACGGGGCGGTGTGTATGTATATATATAGGGTGACTCGCGCGACACATCGGCGTAGGTGACGTCTCGCTGACGTTCGCGAGTGGCGACGACGCGGCAGAAAATTCAAGTTGCGTGATCTGCGGATCGTGAATAAGATAAATTGAACACATATTGATCTTCGTACTTGACACAATAAGTTTATATTGTTTCAATTTATACGTGAAATAAGTTTGAACATTTTATCGTGTAAAATTCTGATATATTAAAGTTCTTAGACAAAGTGCGAAGAGCTTTAGATAGATTATCGGATCGTAGTCGGATATCCTTACTACGATTATGGTTCTAATAGACGATAATTATCACGCGAATAAGACAATAATTATTCAATGATAATATTATATCGCCAGTAAATAATTAACTTATTAAAATGTTTATTCGACCCAACTGGCCCGTTTATTGAAAAAATAAATTCCGTGCTAGGAATTTGTTTTTTCAATAAACGGACCAGTTGGATCGAATAAAGATTTTAATAAGTTAATAATTATTCAATAATGCGTCCCGTATTCTTAGTTCATTTCTTATAGCAGAAACTATTTTATTGTATAATATCGGAATTTAAACAAACACCTAAAAACGCACTTAAACCTCCCCATTATATACTCCGTATATAATAGAATTATGTACCGTATATCTATTATACATCGTACTGAATACACACAAACGAATACATAGTACATACATTATACAATTCTTTATTCGCACACCACACAAATACATTGGCATGAAATCAGCTTTTTTTAAAGATCCGTTGTATCCTCGTAGTACAGTCCCCAGGAACCAGTTTTCAACCTGGTTCCTGGGGACTGTACTACATGTTACAGTTCAGATATCTTAAAAGTTAAGGCCTCCGCACAATCAAAAATATAAGGAACAAGGAACAGATATTAGCGATTGGGATGTGGAAGAAGGAAGCAGGAAGGATCTTCTTTCTTCTTTCTTCCTCATCCCAATCGCTAATATCTGTTCCTTGATCCTTATATTTTTGATTGTGCGGGGGCCTTTAGTATCTTGGAAAGCGCTTTAGTTCCAGATTAGAGTATGAAATCATCTGCGCGCTGATTTATTTCAATTTCTGTTCACGCGCTCTTCTAACATCCTACGATTCTCCTCGAGGACGAATCAATCGTTCTCGCGCGCAACTCGGCGATACACCCAGTACATAATCTCACGCGTGCACACGTACGTACGTACATAAGTGTATACGTACGTAGGCCGGCGTTGTTGACACCAGCGCTTCTATCGGCGGCGTCACGAGATTACGGGCGGCCGCATGCGTTCCTGTTGAAAAAATTCCTCACGGGCGAAAGTCAAGGTATGACGGAACATCGCCGGCGCGAAGCCGCGGTCGGCCCAGCCGGGTGAAAGAGAGAGAGAGAGAGAGAGAGAGAGAGAGAGAAAGAGAGAGAGAGAGAGAGAAAGAGAGAGCCGGGATCACCTCCTCGCCCCACGTGCTACCCTGGCAGCAGGAGGGGCTCGGCGAGACAACCCGCGCGAAACTCTGTTCAACGTAGGGAGAGCGGCCGCGTCGTGCGAGCTCCTACTGCCGCGTGCCGCCCGGATAACGCGGTGCTCGCATGCGGGATGTGAGCACGCACCACGTGCTCGTCACCGGGCCGGGCTGGGCCGGGCCGGGCCGGGCGCGCGGCCGCGCGCTGGGGTGACGACGATCAGCGATCGGCCGCGCCGATTCCTCGCGTGTCTCGCCTACGCCTCGCCGCGCCGCGCTCCACGAGGCCGCGCTTGACTTCTCGCCTCGCGGCGCGGCGCTTACACAACACATATGCGAGCGAGGAATTGGTGGTCCGCGGTTAGTCGACCGTATCGATCATAACTCGTTACTCGTGTCGGGGTAGCGTCAAACGGGTCCGGCCGCGGCGCCGCGATCCTGTAGTGGGATTCTCTAACGTCTTACAATTAGCGACGATTATCGTTGTCGTTAGCGAGCGATAGCCTATGAGAGTTGCGCTTTTCACCAGGATTGTCCTTGCCATTGGCTGTCGCTAGTTAACGATACCGAAAACCGTCGATAACAAGTTACTGAATCCCGCTACTGAGCTCGTTTCGCACGCGAATCACGCCGCAAGGTGCAATCTCGAGTTCGAGGGTCGGACGGCCAGACGTGGTACGCGAATGGCTAGTCTGTAAAATATATTCTTATGCGTGTCGTCGAAAATGGAAAAATTTTAAAGATGCGCACAAGTGTCATTTACATGTGATCGCAGGAGGAGCAAGGGGGGGGGGATGGTTGCCCTCTCCTGATTTTTCTCGAAAATTTAGACTAAAGTAGGACAATTACATCCACTTAAAAGAAAGCTATTAGCTAACTTTAATCTTTTAAAATACATGGAATAAATATTATTATTATTATTAACAAAAATATTTAACAAATATTATAAAGAAATCAAAGTATATTATTGTCCCCTCCTAGAAAAATTCTTATGAGCGCCTATGGTCACTTATTCTTTATTTTCCTGGAATAAATAAATGTCCTGTATATTATAGAAGGAAGATAATTATTTAAATAATTTAGATAAAGCAATAATAAAATTGCTTCAGTTGAAATCTCCCAACGGAGTCCATGTCGGATCTCAAATGCGAGAGCAATATTCGATTTATCTGTTCGTTATTTAAAAACTTTATTACGCCACGAATTTTACAAGAGCCACCTTTATTGTCGTTCGATACAAAGTTCGTGGTGCGTAAGAAATGAGATCATCCGTACGCCTGATTTATCGAGATACGAATGTATTTCTTACTCAGAGGCCAATAATCATGAAGACTCCGTGGCGCAACGGTAGCGCGTCTGACTCCAGATCAGAAGGTTGCGTGTTCAAATCACGTCGGGGTCAACCAAAAAATTTTTGTCGCCCTTTCGCGCGTTTTCGACGCGACCGCCATTTTTGTTGCCTTTTGTTGCAATGACGCCGTCCGATGACGCAAAGCGCATCCTCACGCCCATATCACAAATACCGGATTGAATAATGCTAAACATTTTCGTTCTGAAAATATGATTAATGTCGTGTCAATTACTGCATATAATACATCACATAAATATATATACACATACGAATATATAATAATAATAGTAATAATGATAATATATGTACTTATAATTATATAGTACATATATCGAAATATACTACAAGGTGATCTGAATTGCAGTAGGTAGGTACCTGCAGCAGTCGTGGCCGAGTGGTTAAGGCGTCTGACTAGAAATCAGATTCCCTCTGGGAGCGTAGGTTCGAGTCCTACCGACTGCGTTGAAGTTCCAAGATGATGTGGAACTTTTTTTGCTACTGGATATTATTCTCTTTTTTTAGTGCAGAGGACAGCGGAATTATTGTTTTATTTTTTTCTGCATTACGCTTGATAATCATTAGCGCGTAGTTAACGTGATTCGATTATTACTGGCTGTAACATCCGTAATTAATACGATAAATCATAATAACGTAATTGAATCAAAATTAAAAATCATTTCCCAAACGTTTTGCGCAATTATGTAGAACTTTGAAATGCATGCTTATTACCGCTATATAGATCTTTATTGTAATTTGATATATATTATATATTTTGAGACCGGAGTTAAAAATTCCTCGATAGTATAGTGGTTAGTATCCCCGCCTGTCACGCGGGAGACCGGGGTTCGATTCCCCGTCGGGGAGTTCTCTTTTTATTTTTTTTTCGTCCATTTTTAATAATTTTTGCATCTAAAAATATTAATCCTGTTCAATTTAGGCAATTAGATTTGCGTTGATATGTTAAAATCGAGCTTATTTGTTGTTTGTATCCTTTATCCAGCGTCAAAAGATGCGATAGAGAGAAAATATCTCGTACTAAATATATCTAACATAAGAATAATATTTTAAATACAGATAAACATAGGCGAGAAAATAAGTGCAATCTCATTTTTAAACTTCAAGCCCAGATTACGCGCGCTTGTCGTTGCGTGAAATCTTTATTTAATTTTTATCACTTCATTTATAATTGCAATTTCCTTCGCATCTTTTTTAACATCTTTCATAGTCTTTGTACTCACGTATTTATTAATTATAAATCATACGATAGTTAACGATAGGAAATTTGTGGTTCGAGCCGCGTTATCATTAACAATATAACATAACACAAAGACAATCGATGCAGTTGTAAAATTTGAATGATATAGCGAGTCCTCATGGAATTAATATTTCGAAGAAGAACCCATAGGCGCCGTGGCTTAGTTGGTTAAAGCGCCTGTCTAGTAAACAGGAGATCGGGGGTTCGAATCCCCCCGGGGCCTCGTGGGGTTAATTTTTTTCATCCCGAGCTAACAGCTACGCGTTTGTATAAGCAACTATCCGAATAATGCACGCCTTGAAGAATGCCGTATCAGGTTTATTAAGAGCTTATAAATCTAGTGGATGAGATATCTTCCATTAGTTTTTTTTATACAAAATAGTTCGAATTACGATTGTTAAATATTATGTGTAAATTAATATACAAAATATTCGAATATATCTAGAGGCTAACTTATCGACGATATCTTCTGTAATAAATAAATATGAGGGTGCACATATTCTGCATTAAATGTTTTTTAGAAATTGCATGAACAAAAATTATTTTTGTAATATAGCAAGCGACATAATTATAAATATTCAGGATCAGAAGTTGAACTTGTATCCGTTCCCGGAGACCTTCACGCGTGCGACCGACGGGGCGGATGAATAAGCGACACCCAGCAAGTTCTGCGATTGCTGTTCCGTTTGCTGTTCCTGCTGCAACTGAGCCTGAGCCTCAGGCACCTGCGTACAGTTACTATTAACAAAAATCGCATTTAATAGTCACGCGATTACGCGAGGATTATCTCTTACTAGACAATTCGACATTGGCATGCCAATGAAATATGATACACATAAAAAAAATGATGTTTTATCTACAGCAATAAGTCTAATTGGAAATAATCTTGTTAATTCAATAACAATTTTAATAAAATAAAATCATACGTATTTGTTTCATTAATAATGTTATTGAATTAACAAAATTATTTCTAATTAGACTTAATGCTGTTGATACATCATTTTTTTTCCGTGTATACAAATGTTGTCAATGAACATATCGTGAATATCATCGTTCGAATTTTCATTTTTATTTCTGCACAACCTACCTGTTCCGGGAACGCGTGCAATTGTCCTTGTTGCGCCTGTGCCAGCTGCGCCTGACGAAGGGCGAGAAGCTGCGCTAATTGCGATTGATAAATTGCGGCGCCCGGCTGATACGCGTGCAGGTACGCTTGCTGCGGTTGCTGCAATTGCTGCGCGTACGATAGCGCGAACGCAGGATCCACGGTCTGGGCCTGATACGCCAACGGCCCGGTCGCAAAATTCGGGAGGACCCCGCTCGCAGCAGGACCGAGCGTGTAATATCCTGCGATTGAAAGGTCTCATTGTCAGTCGCGAGTCTCCTCGCCAGCTTATCATAAGATTAATTTTTTAAGATTAATTGTAAGTTTGTCTGCCGCCGATTCGAGCACAAGTTCGATGCGTGAAGACACATAGTAAACACACGTTTCATATATATACTTATTTTATAATTAGTGTCCACTTAATTTCATGGCATTATTTCATAATTAATGCCCACTTAATTAAATGACATTATTAATGAAAAACAGTCGAAAAGTCCTAAATCATTTTTCCTCCAATGCTTATGACGAAAGAAGTATTATTTAGTTAAGTTTGTCTAATCGTTCTTTAGATGGGTATAGATATACATATATTTGTGAACTGCGCGCCTCATAGTGTGGGTGACAATACAGACGAAAAAATCGTATATTATTTACTTAATAATATCTCTTTCGTTAAGCATTGGAAAAAATTAAAGGAAAAAAGAATTCAAGACTTTTCGACTTGTTTTACACTAAGGAATAACTCTATGAGTGTGAGAGCGGATTATGAAACAACCAACGGGACCCAACGGGAACCCAAGTAGCAGAATGACATTAAAAGACGACATAGTGCCTAGACATCAGTAGGCGTTACTTCATCGTCTTTTGACGTCACTCTGCTACCTGCGAAAGGACTTCGAATATTGCTTGCTAACAAAGCACGTACCTAAGCCGGGATTTCTCTGGGCGAGAGCGTACGCGATATTCGGCTGGACCTTTTGTGCCAGTTGAGGATTGCCGATGCTGGAGGCGAATGATTGATGGGAGCTCGGGCCGGCGAACGCGAACGACGTTTGCGTTAATCCCGGTCGGACGAAGCTGAAGGAGGTATGCTGCTCCGGACTGCCTATCACGTTCGTCGGCTTCACACCGGCTTGGACCGGTGGTTCGGCTGTGACGAGACAATACATTGCGCCTAGGACAACCACGTGCTTCTGCAAGTCGCAATTTCCGAGATCAATCAAGGCAAACGCGATATTTGATTAATGTAATATGAGTTTTACAAAATTCTAAAAAATGGTATCTACGTAACAGATACCTTTTTAAAAAAAAGGATGCACACATTTGTCGAAGATACGCCGCGATAATAGTTATAATAATAATTAAATTATTGTTAGAACTACAATTTAATAATTATAATAATTATAACAATTAAAAATAATAATTTTCAATTATTATTATCAAAAATTATCACATATTATATTCTTGTTATAAAGTGTGATAATGTTATAAAAATTGTTAAGGTTTGGAACACTTTTGATCTGACATAGAAGCTATTTGAAATCTGCGATGATTATTTTAATAAGAAATAGATGAAAGATAAATAAAAAATTTGTATCTCGGGAATAAAAGCTTTTCCGAGCATATTTTACTTTATTCATGTGTCCATATGAATTTCTTTGATTCTTAAGGATTTCTTTTATTCTTAGTAGAGAACGTTCTTAAACTTTGATCTTTCAGAAACACCCTGTTGGAAAAATATATGAAAAGTACAAGTGCCCTGTTCGTTCACTCACCAACATTATGAAAAATTGCGCGGTCTATCTTGTAACGTATAACAAAGAGGCACGGTATTATCGCTGGCGAAAATCACGACGGTAGTACGACGATGAAATCCCGTGGGGAGCTATATACCACGGAAACGGCTGGTGCGAAACGTGAGTCGCATCCGATCGGTATCGTTTCAGCAAGACACTTTCTCCGGGATATAAAATGTCGAACAATCCGCGAATCGTAATCAGACGACGCGTAATAGTTTCCTTAAAATATAACAGACGAAAGCTATGGAATAAAACAAAGGTTCGCGTAACAGAGTGTCATCCATTCTTAACTGTAAAGAAAAACGGGAATTTTTTAAATTGTGACCGCGAGCAAAAAACTATTTCTTCTAAGATCAAGATCGCTGATAAAGGAGAAAGTCACTTTCGAAATGCTTAATGCGACAATGTGACCGTACAGCGAGTATTAATTGCGATGAGGTGGACGATTATGGAATTTCAAGTGTCTAATCGGTAGTGGTTTTGTTTTACAGCGAATATTCATACTGTGGATATAAGACTTTTTTAACAATATATATTTTTTCGATTATAATCTTTAATCATATATTCGATGGAAATAGCAAACAATTGCAAACAGTACTAATTTAATCCTGTTTTATTTATACATTACGTGAATAGTGCGTTAAAGTGTGCGATAATCAGGTATATGCCATAATCAGGTTTTTAACACGGCCGTAATTTTGATTTAAGTCCCAGAACATCTTTATTTACAATACAATTGTGATATTATTTATTGCCGTACGCATTACAAAATCTTACATTATCGGTAGTCATCATCCTAATTATTTGGCGATAGGCGTTAAAATAGGTAATCTGAAAATACGTATTTCAATGGACAACGCTATGACTATAATAATGAATGGCTGATCTGTGAATTAATGAAGATTTGTGCGACGTGACATCCGGATTTTTTTCTCCAATAGATCACTTCATATGTTCGAGAAGTACGACTGATAAAACATGCCCATGGCACTGGTCGCAAATAACGCGAAACAACTCCACCATGTCGCTAGCCCTAAGACGCCTCTGTACACATCTGTGGTAAATATCTGTAATAAACAAAACATAGTTTCTTTGTACTATCATGCGATACTATTTGCTGAGAGGCATCACAGTGTTTCTGTGATTATAATAAAATTTAAAGATGTTTTTTTTTCACGAATACATCAAGACATTACCTGTTTTAATGAACCTAGCGCAAGTTGAACTTCTTCAGCAGTTTGTATAACAGTCTTGTCGATATTATCAGTATTAATTGTAGATGATAATGATTTCGGTAATTCGTCCGCTGGACACTCTTCTTCCAAAGTTCCTTTTAAGATACCTTCCCAGGTAAAGCCACCTGATTCAACAACAAATATAAGTGCACATATATGTTACATCATAAACAGATTATATATTTTAGAATAAGAAAACATTTCTTCATACCCAGTGTTTTGTACAAAAATGTAAAAAATAAACATATAATTATGGGAACAACAAATTGTAGCGCCACTACACATAGGTAATAATACACAGCTGCAATCTGTAACATATAAACGAAATTTGTTTCATTAGATACTTGTAGCAAAGAGCAAAACTTTTAATTAAAATATAATTAAATATATAATTTTGTATATACTATTACGACACACAAACCTTTTTCTGCAAATCAACATTAGTTATTCTGCCAGCTTCTTTTTTTTGAATCTCTAATCTTTGAATGGCGAGATTTAAGTAAGATTGCAGATATATTGGCATGAGTACAATTTTTAATAAACCAGCAACAACAATAGTAATCAATCTCAAACTTTCAAACCTTGCTACTGTCATTCTGCAATAAAAGTTTTTTAATTTTTTCCTAATTTATTTAGATGTTAATTTGTTATATCAAACAAACATCAACTTACAATGGACCGGTCATGCCGCTAAATATCCGAACAGTCAAATAATCCCTACTTATAGGTGTAATCCATAGGCTCACCAACAGAAGTGGCGAGGCATAGCTAATATTTGCTATGATTAATAATAATTTATGATCTTTATAATATCTGGAATTATTTTCATATATTAATCAGCATTCAATATTTTAGTCAAATTAAGCTAAATTAATAAAATTTATCATACCTTAATGTATCCCAATGCATTTTTGACACTCTCAATCCTGGGAAAGTAAACAAAGATCCCAATAAACCGCACCATATAGCAAGAAAAAACTTTAAGACAATTTTTGAGGCTGGTCCCCTACATTAAATATATTTAATATTTATCAGTAATGTTATTGTAACAAAAGCATCACAAATAATTCACAATAAGAAAAAATGATCTAATCATTAATATTAAATTGATACATTGTATTAAATTTTTATTCTTAAAAAAATGTATTTGATGAAAGATAAAGATTTACTATTAAAATATTCTTTCACTAAAAATATATCACATACAAGCAATCAATAAAACATGCAATAGTTTCAATTATTCAATTGAACTTAAAAATGAAAGAAACATAATCGACTTACGTCGAAGAAAGCCCTTGAGTATCTAAAAAACGAGAAGCGCTTTGATTGAAACTTGTGTACGCCTTTTCCAACCCAATTTCCAACTTATTTTCATCAACTATGAGTACCATCATAGCAATGAGAAGATATGCAAATCCAGTAACGATGCACGTAGACCTTTCACCAACACTTTCTTCGCCCTTAAAATATTGTACCCAGAGAGAAAGTAGTACTTTACTATAAATTATATAAGGAAAGTATAAAGTCACATGATTTTCAGTTATCCCTCGGCATACAAGAAGTCCTACAGATTTTCTGATAGAAATTGTAATTCAAAGGATACAATGCAAAGCCCAAAACCACCACGCACCATAGTATACTGAGATTAATCTCATCTCTGATTGGATACAAGTAATTGTACGCCTGTTAAGTGACAAAAGAAAGATTTTAGATAGTATTACAAGTGTACAGAATATCAGTTAAAATACTGCAATTAAGGATAAGCATTTTCATTCGTAGAGACAAGTACTCGTGTCGATTGAAGAGCAGCGATTAGAGAGTACTAACCTCTGTCAGTACATAAACAATGATAGCATATACAGAGAAGTCCAACAGCCACTGATAATCCATGTAATATTTTAAGTGCACTACATCGACAGTAGTTATTCTTGCACTTTCAAGCTTGATGTCCAGATTTCTAGGGACGTGAAACACATCTCCTACTTTGCCATTCTCGCTGTACTTTCCCCTCTTCGGTTTCTCCTTCGGCACTCCGGCTAATGCTCTAAGTTGCTGATCTGTTGGATACAGATATCGTGTCAATCTGTGCGGACAGAAAAACAGGGATGACAGAGATCTTATCATTGTATTGCTATCCATCATTTTTATAAATTATACATGCAAATACGTACCCCGTGGAACATAACATCCATCTCGCAAAGGAAAAGTGCGGACTTAGCTTTTGTATGACACTGACCATTACGAGGGTGATGACCAATTGCGCTCCTAGGAGGGCCTGGAAGAAAAAAACAGGACTAAATACAAGACATAAGCATAGGAAGAGGAGAGATAAATCTCGAAGATACATTCAAAGGAATAAAATAAGTTTAAAACTCGTTATAACTGGAACACGTGGGTTTCCACAAAAGGAACATCGTTCTCGTCGTCGTTAAATTTACCATGTTTAACGTGGTGGAAGCTTTATCGGCGGCTGGAAGTTTCACAAACGGGACCGCTCCATCAGAGGCGGCGAGGTTCCCGAGATCTCAATCAATCCTGAAAGACGCAACGGCGGAGGTACGTCCGATTTGCCAATGTTTGCTCTGCCATCTTAAAGGGCATACACCGGTCGCGAGCTGGTTTTATAAATAGTTATAACCTGGCGACCACATAATATACCGAGCACACGAAGCCGCCTCTCATGGGGCAACACGAGCCACGAGGGTTATTTCCGATTATCGTCATCGGTGCAGCGAGGCACGTCGCCGCGACAAAATCGCGTGTCGACTGTCGACATCTAGACAGCAAATTCGCGATAAAATGCGATGTGACCATGCGCCGATCATTCGTGCCCGTACGAGATTTTAGATCTTATAATAATAATAATATATGTATAATAAAATAATATATCATTATTATTAATAATAATTTATTATATATAATAACGATTTAATAATACAATAATATATAATTAGTATATTATATTGAGTTATATAAAACGAGCCGCCATCAAAAATAAAAAGGTCGATGTTGACCCCTTGCAAATTGGCATGGGCCCCATATACATATAATAAATATATATTATATAATACAATTATATTATATATATATATTATATATATATATATTATATTTTTTAATATCAAAATAATTAATAATTTATTATGTGCGTAAAATTTTGTTACGTTCTTGTGTGAATTTTAACTCCGCGAGGCACATAATACTTGTTCTTTATAGCTATAACAATCCTGCATCGCGTAATTACGCAGGTGAGAAGCTGAGCCTCGTGTAAAGCGTTTTGCAATGTGGAATATGTACATATACCCTGCGGCTGGTCTTTCTTCTGTAATTATTACTGCCTGCAGATATAGATAATAATAGCAAACGATGTATTGCGTAGTGGCACGGTAGTTGCCCGGTAAAAAATTTTTCATATATAAATATATATAAACAGATATAAACATATATAAACATATATGTTTATATATCTTTATACATCTTTATATATGTTTATATCTGTTTATATATATATTTATATATGAAAAATTTTTTACCGGGTGGTCTTCCGATAGTGCCCGGACTGCAGACCAAGGAACAGAAAACGAAGAAACATTTGCCACCCAGTCATCTGTCTCTTATACACATCTAGATGTGTATAAGAGACAGGTTTATATATATATATTTATATATGAAAAATTTTTTACCGGGTGGTCTTCCGATAGTGCCCGGACTGCAGACCAACCCATACAGCACAGAAATTGCAGC
This sequence comes from Aphaenogaster ashmeadi, assembly GCA_003063805.1. Taxonomy (NCBI): domain Eukaryota; kingdom Metazoa; phylum Arthropoda; class Insecta; order Hymenoptera; family Formicidae; genus Aphaenogaster; species Aphaenogaster ashmeadi. The sequence goes on from NJRQ01000332.1 coordinate 98,601, forward strand.
AACGTCGCAGTAACATTGCAGCAACATTTCGGCAATATTGTTATGTATTGTTATGTTGCTGCAATGTTACTGCGACGTTGCTGCAATTTCTGTGCTGTATAAGAAGGAACAGAAAACGAAGAAACATTTGCCAGGCATCTCTCGTAGGCTTAATTACAATTTAATAAATAAATTTTCGGCAAATTGTACAGAACGATGGCACGATTTGGGGATGTAGAAGTACTGCACGCAATTAGGAAGCCGATGTTAAAAGGATCGCAATGCAATTAGAATAGCGGCGTTAGGTGACCTGCCTCGAAGAAAAAAAATGCGCAGGTATCTTTGAAATTTCCCAGAAATCGTTTTTCTCGCATCGGCAAGATTATTTGCATCAATTGCATCCTGGAAATTCCGAATCCTCGATTACGTAATAGTAGTAATCGTCAGCGTGTGATCCTCCAATGTCTTTGAGCATATTTCAAATAGTCCATCTAATATTGTCCATTGTCGAGTATGCCTATATGTTAGGAGTGACTCACACACACCCACACACACGCATGCAAATACACATACACAGAAGCTGGTGGGAAAATTATTTATTGTCTTCGATCTTGACGATCGAACAATCAAAGATTATACTTTATAAATGAGTCATTAGTAATAACCGTGACATGATTTAGAAGGTTTAAAATTAAAGAGGAAAAGAGAGAAACGGGAAGATTTATTATCAGTAACATTATAACTAATGAAAATAGATTTATCAATTTTGTTGATCCCGCGAACACGTGCGTTTCATAACATAATGTTCCATTTTATAAGATAATAGGTCTCCAATAAATCTTGTGTTATAATTGAAAAAGATATAGCCCCGGTAAAAAATTTTTCATATATAAACATATATAAAACTTGTATAAACATATATAAACATGTATAAACATATATATAAACATATATAAACATATATAATTATGTATCAAATATGTCCATACATAAAAAATTGCTCATATATAATCATATACATATAACTTTAATTTTCTATATATAGATTTATATATGATTATATATAATTATATATGAAAAATTGTATGTATGGACATATTTGATACATAATTATAAATGTTTATATATGTTTATATATGTTTATATATGAAAAATTTTTTACCGGGCGCCATCGTGCGATATAATTCCTGGCGGTTTTTAAAAGTTATTGCAAGTGATGTAAGAAAAAGCACATTGCTTAATTCATCTCCGATAGCCTACTAAGCAAATCAATGTGGAATGAAAGCACCATTTAAATAAAATAGTATCTATGCACGTAAATGCGGGAGGGAGACGTGCAGAAAAAGATGCTTTTCACGCCCGTATAAAAAAATGCAAACATTAAATAACAATATTTCGTAATGCATATCTCCATCAATTTGTTGACAAACAGCAAAGGTTTCTAACAATCTCTAATATCAGAGAAAAGCCAAAAGAAACATTTTGATTGCTTAAATAATATTTAATGAAGATTTATCTTATTATTAATCTTAATATATTATCTCCTTCATTTTTATTACATCTCGTTTTTATTATCTCTCATTTGCTTCTTTTCTTTCAGCAAACTATCTAGGAAGCTATCGCTATCTTCTCAACACGCTGATTATATCATTGATATAATCGTCAGGATTGTCGTCATGTTCGTGGCTTTTTATATCCAGGAAGTCTCTCACGCATTAAAAATGCATTTCCAGGTTTTCAGAAACAACAATAGCTTTTCAATCGACGCTCCAAAAAGCGATCGCTCTAAAAAAAATCGCTGCTTCATTTGGTGACTGTTCCTGATCGGACACCTTATTGATCACGCGGAAACGCGTCCTTTTACGCCATCCGGATGCGGAGAGAACCAGCGGTATAGTATAAAACGATGTGTTCATCACTTCGCGCGATCATACGCCGAGCAGTGTACGGCAAGCAGCGGATCACGGTTCGTAACGACAGGTTCGTAATATGTTCGTATCCGTTGTCTTCGCGCAAGGAGACTCGTAGGCGGCGTGTCTTTTTACGCGCGATGACGCACACCGCACGATCGAGAGAGAATTCACGGCCGGTTTTCGTGAAAATCCCCGCGACGTGGTCCGCGAGAAAAATGTTTGATCTAACGCCAGGACCAATGTAACTCTTACAATTCTGATGTGGGCAAACGAGTATAAGGAAGAATTTTGCGAAAATGAGTCAAAATCATAACTACAGATATTTTTACGAACTCTGTTTGATGATTTAAATAGTATAACTCATTTCTGTTAAATTACCATTATATTAGAATTATCCTATGCAGTATAACTATAAAAAGACTATGTTTTTGATGAGCACATTAATTATAAAATATAATTTTCTCGAATTACTGAATTTTGACTTATACTTGTTTGCTCACACATCATAGAATTATTCGTCTAATTTTTATAACAATGTTGCCGTTATGTATTCAGTAATACTCTAATTGCATGTTTACTTACCGCATGTTTACGATAGACAGTCTAACCAAGGTCTTTAAACAAAGATTATTGTCTGGTTTTATTATTCACACACAACTATTTCCTTCATTTTATAATAAATTAATTTTTTAAATTTTATTTTTACTTTATAAGAAATATTATAATTTACTTTATAATAAATAATCATTAATGAATAATACATTAAAACGCGTTTATGAATGACGTGTTTAAAAAAAAGACAATCTCCGGTTGTCTGATAATCAATTAGGAGCAATAAACGATTTAAACCAGATCGTTATCATTTCCGGAAACTCTCGTTTTTAGAACGGCATCAGAAATTGTTTTCCGGAAGTGTCTAAAAATGTGCAATGCATAAAATTTTATTACTAAATCTGTGTAACATTATCTTTCTTATTGTTGTATTTCATAGTTTATTGTTATATTATTTATATCATTAATCATATCATGGGAATTGTTGCAATGTTACATGATATAATTAAATGCTTCTTGGTTCAACTCATGGAACTGTTTCGCTATGCAATCTTGAATTTCTCATTTTCCAGAAATTATCAAGCCCGAACAGCAATTATGTCGTCGATGTCGGGTGTACTCTTACTCGTTATTACAATCGTGACTCTTCTGAGTATCAATTCCGCTACTTTGCCCTTTGAAAGCTGTGCGACCAATTCGGAGTGCCAATCAAGTTCCTGTTGTTTGTTAGGTTTGTCTCTTTTTCTTCTCTCGCGTTAAAATTTTAAACGCTTTGAGCGAGTGCCTTCTGGTTTCAAGAAACAAATTTTTCTACATTAATATATATTCGACTTTTGCACAAGATATTTTCATCAAAACATTGTAATTGAAAGCGAATTGAAAACTCAAAAACATACTAGACACATACTTTCGGTTAAGGATTAACCGCTTCGAGCTCTTGACAGGTGCGTTGAATGTTTCTGGTGTCCTTTTAGCGCCTTCAAGGTACGCGATACCGAATTGCATGCCGTTCCAAGAGAAAGGTGAACAATGCCGGGTGAATGCTGACACTATCACGACCAACTTGACCTACCCGGACAATTCGCAAATAGAAGTTAAAGGTATCCATTTAATCTTGTGCCCTTGCGCCAACGGATTGTCCTGCGACCCGAAACTCGGCATTTGCAATTAAAAGAATTTCCTGTCAATCGAATCGATCGGAAACATCATGATTATGTGGAGTCAGATATTTGGCAGATTATTAGAAAAATCAAGTATCATTGAGAAAATATTTTCGATTGCGCGTTAACCTGTTGAACGTAGCCGAAATGCACTTATCTGAGAAATTAAAACATTGTTAACTACGAGGACAAATGAAAAAGTAAAGGGACATTTAAGAAATCAAACCTTTTAATTATACGTAGATTAGAATGTAGGTTTTTTTTCTACATAATCTTTCCTTACTTTTATCCTGTTTAGTCCACCTTTTAATGAGCTTTTGAATTCCGTTCTGGAAGAAACTTCTCGGTCTCGTGCACAATTCCATTCTTGCACCGCTTCAATGATCTCTTTATTTTGGGATATGGAAGGTTTATTTTTTATTTATTTCCCACACTTAAAAAGTGAAATAGTTAATAGTTTAGTTAACGATTAATAGTGACGATTACTGTGAGCTCTACTGCGAATGAGCCAAAAATCAAGTAGACAAAAGTTCATTCTTTATTCACGACGAAGTTATTGAAGCGGCGCAAGAGTGCTTGCACACAAGACCGAGAGGTTTCTTCCAGGACGGAATTCAAAAGCTCATTGAAAGCCTAAATTGGATTAAATGAGAAATAGATTAAGAGGATTATGTAAAAAAGTGATTCATATTTTAATCTTGTACGTACAATTAAAAAATTTGACTTTTTAAACTCTCCCTTTACTTTTCGACGTACCCTCGCATTATTACTCTGTCAGTTATATTATTATATTATTTTATTCTGTTATTATATTTCTATTATCTTTTTACTTTTAATACTCATACCCCAGAAGTGCTAGTTACTGGTCGTAAATAAGATAAATTGAGAACAAATATGCATGATTATAAGAAGCATTTATTTATAAGAAGCGTTAAATTGCATACGATAATTTTTAATAACATTATTCTTGGTGATGTCAAAGAAAAGATGCGTAAAAATTATTTAAATTATATTCCGCAATCATGCTTGATTGTTGTTGTTTGATTTAAGTATTATTATTGTTATGTACTGAAAGAATAAATTGAAAATGTAGAATAAAATATTTTCTTGTATACAAGATTTTGTTTCCAAGAAAAATAAAATTTTTAAAAATTGTAGAATTAATATTGATGCCTTTTTAAGTTTGAATGATCTTTAATGATCTTGTATTATTTATATAAAAATTTAGAATAATACTGACTTTAAATTGATATTTTTACTTTTTTAATTATACATACAGGGTGTATCAGACCACCCGTCCACCTCGATTTTTCCGAAAACGCGAGGTGACAGTAAGTTGGAGAGAAATGTTAAGTCCCAATTCCTATCCGAAGAATCGAATAAAGATATTTCCATTTTCCGGAACTGACCAGAAGTAGTGGTCACTAGGGTCAACTTTGAAATCTCAAATAGAAACGTATGTCATGTAGGGTGTCGTTGGATAGAGCTTGAAAAAAGAAACATCTTTTATTCGAACATAATCACAGTATCTCTAACCGTTGAGGAGAAACGACTGGAAAATTGAAAAGTGATAGTGTCAAAATTAGGGAGCCTCTAGGAAAAAAAGACGCCAACGGGTCATGTGACCAGCCTTTCCGTGATTGGCTGGCCCAAATGTATTATTCGATTCTTCGGATAGGAATTGGGACTTTACATTTCTCTCCAACTTACTGTCACCTCGCGTTTCCGGAAAAATCGAGGTGGACGGGTGGTCTGATACACCCTGTATATAAGCATTATATTGTATTATTTTCTGGATTAAAAATCACGATAGTTGAATAATTAAAAATAAAGCGTTTTGAATAGAAACAAGTATGATGTGGTTGTTGAACTGGCAGATTGTGTTTATTTTTTTGTATTAATATCAATATTTATTTTCTAACAAAGAATCACCCGTCTTTCTTTGACCTTTCTCCTTTTCAACATTTCTCTATAAAGGAAGTTTTGCATCATATTTAGTAATACATAGTCTGCGATATTAAGAGGACATACAAGACAGAGTGATAGCCGTTTGCTCGAAGGTAGTTATATGTACAAATATTATACTATATTAAATAATTTTGAGATAAAATGCAAAATTTGTAAGTTAACTTATATGCACTTAAATTGTATGATTTACAAGCACATTTAATACGGCATAACATAAGTGTTAACAAAGATCGTAACTGGAAATGGCAATATTATAACATAGAATTTAAAGGATATATGACAAAATGCAATATTTGTGGTCAAAGATTAAATGCATCTGTACCGCGTATTTTAACAGACCATTTGAAAGCAAAACATCCGGGAAAAGTAGCAGAAAAGGTAGCAAGAGAAGATCAATACAAACAGATAAGATCATATTTCACATGTTTAAAAGGATATAGAGCAAAATGCAAGTTTTGTTATAAAATTTTTGATGTTAGAACTTCGCAATACCATTTTCGAAAACACTTGAAAAAGAAACATCCAGAAAAGATGATGGATACACCAAACAAGGGAAACCAACACTGGAAATGGCAATATTTCAAAGTAGAAGATCATAAGGCAAAGTGTAATATTTGTGGTCGCAGTTATAACATATTTGGGAGAAATTCATGGTTAAACCGCCACTTGATCAACATCCATCATATATATAGAAGTGCACCTTCAGGAATTGAAGAAAATAGAGCGGATAGAATGATGAAAGAATTAGTAACTAAAGAAGACGTAGCAGTTACATCAAAGAAAAACAAATTTGACCAGGTATGACAATACTTCAAATTAGAAGATAATAAAGCAAAATGTAATATTTGTGATCGCATTTATAACATGTTTTAGAAATCGACAAATTTAAAACGCTTAAAATTACATCAGATAAGTGCACATTCAGGAACTGATGAAAATACTGAAGAAAATAAAGCGGATAGAGCGATGAAACAATCAGTAATTAAAAAAGAGGTAAGCAATTACATCAATGAAGGTAAATAAATGTGACCAAGTATGGCAATACTTCAAATTAGAAGATAATAAAGCAAAATGTAATATTTGTGATCGCATTTATAACATGTTTTAGAAATCGACAAACTTAAAACGCTTAAGATTACATCAAATAAGTGCACATTCAGGAACTGATGAAAATGCTGAAGAAAATAAAACGCATAGAGCGATAAAACGGTTCAAATTCGAATTTAAAGAAGATGTAACATGTATTGAACTAACCATATTATCATTCAAGAAACGACTAAACGAAATGTTTAAAGAAAAAGAAGAACATAAGGGTAAATTTTATAACTATTACTGTTTCTCTTTCTCTGAGTCGTTCATATATAAACTTTTATATACAATAAACACGTGAAAGATATTTAACATTTATTTATTATAAGTATTATATTCAAGTTAAATATTAGCAATCATGTTTTATAAATATATGAATAAAAAATAGCTTTATTTAATCAAATTCATATTTAAGGCCTGACAATTCGAATTTGTTATTTATTTAATATTGACATAATCAGTAATTAAGTAATAACCTATACAGCACAGAAATTGCAGCAACATTGTAATAACATTGCAGCAACATTGCAATATTGCCGAAATATTGCTTCAATGTTGCTGCAATTTCTGTGCTGTATGGGAAGTAAATCATAAGTTAATTAATAAGTAATAATTAAGTAAATTTATATATTCAAGTAATCGGACAAGAATTTTTAGATTCAAGTAGTATTTGTAGCAACACACTCAATTTTTCAACTATTGCTAGATAATAAAAACTTTAGAAAAGGCAGCTTCGATATAATTAATAATCGAATAATGTTCTTGTCTAAGACACGACTTTATAATATTAATTATTTCGGTATATTTTCTGTTTTATTAATCATCTTCGTAATTGTAGGATAGTATAGGTACAGTCTGATTTCAACAAACAGCAGTGACATGGATTTATGCCGATTTAAATGAATTCGAATAAAGAGAAGAATTGGTACCAGTGACGAATTATTCGTTTTGGATTTCTTACATAATGCAAAGCGATCTTACGAATAAGATATCAACTTGTCTACATAATGTATTAACCCTCAGTACCCACACTGGGTTAGCGTAACCCGCCCGATTTTCAAAGTTGCGGCATTTTTTCCGATCCTTTTTTACTTATTGCAAAATATCTTTTGTGTTATGACTTTCTTGACTTTCTCACCCGAATATTCTTTTTTTCAGTCTTTAAACTATCGATTAAAAAAAATAAATTAAAATCGATGCATTACAACCAGAGATATAAGCAAAAGAAAACGCGGGTTATGAATATGGGTAGATAGGGATTCTTTTGAAGTGTGGGTACTGAGGGTTAACTATTTATTAACTATTAGTACTAATGACATATCGGGAACTATTATATAGATCCCAGTTTGCAAGCTGATGTTATTTGTCGTCATTTTAATGTCAAAATGGTGACAAATAACATTATCACCTTGCTACCTGGGACGTTGCATTTTTTTGTATATTTGTGTATTATATAATATATATTTTATTTTACAAGTTAGGAGCGGATTATCTAACAGTTTTGTTTAGTAAAATTTGTGTTTTTAATCATGCACTCGCTTTAGAAATTAACAATTTTTTCGAATAATGTAATCGATGCTTTTCTGCAATCGATTATAATTGTACGAGATTCCAGGAAAAACAAATCGTATTGTTTCTTCTGCATCCACCGTAATGTTAAAATTACTTCAGAAAAACTAATAGAGAGAACAAAATCTAGCAAACTTGCAAAATCTAGCAAACGTCTTGTTTTGTAAACTATTTTATATTTTATGAGATATATATTAATTAGATATATATTGTAAAAATTTATAATATAATATATAATCTAATAATATGTATATACAATGTGTTTTTCTGGAAGTAAACTGTAAACAGAATTAACACAAACACACACAAATATACATACATACACACATATACATGTAATTGTATTAATTATGTATATATATATATATATATATAATTAATAAGTTTATATATATACACATGTATATACATACATATAGTATATGTCTACGTTAATTATATACATATATAGTTTTGTGTCGAATATATGAATTATGTGCGTTTACATATGGTATTTGCGTGAACAGTATGGTATATATACGATAATATCGCTATGCTTACAAAAGCTAATATATATCCCACACAGAACATAGGTCCATTAGACGTCCATACAACCTCTATTAGAGGTTATACCTCTATTAGAGGTTGTATGGACGTCTAATGGACGCTGTGTTCCGTGTGGGATGTATACTTAAGTTAATTTTTTTATATTAGTCCCTGATACAATGTGAACCTACGTGATACTTATGTTTTAAAAATAATCTTTTAAATACATCTATCATATAAAAAAATTGTATTTAATAAAATTAAGTAAATATATAAGTTTGCATCTGAAAATTAATATGATACATGTATTGTAAGGTGAGTAAAGCGAAATCGACGCAATTTTTTTAACAAAATGGTATTTGAAAAAAAGCATGATAACTTATTTTTGCTACAGTAGCTATTAATAAAATATATTAGAGTTCCTCAAGTAAAAGTTAGGACACCGTTTTCAGACTAATTACGGTGCGCTTTTCAAAAACGTTCAAGTTAGTTTAGCATTTTTATTAATAAAAAAGTGAATTTCATAGTTTACTTATATAGAATTCAATAGAATTCAAGAGAATTCAAGAGAATAGAAGAGATTTGTTACGACTCAACTGGCCAATATTTAATTTAAATAATATAAGAATTCAATAGTTCATTTGTATGTATATGTATAAGTATTATTTTTATTATAAGAGTATACCCTAGTGAAAAAATTCTCATAATATCTCATAATATTTTAAAGAATTTGTCATATTTTAAATTTGAAGATTTCAGAAAAAATATCTTAAACTTTTTCAGATTTTATAAGCTTTCTTTAAAAAGTATAAAATAAGAAGTCTTAGAAATCTTAGAATATTTTAGAATTCACATATAAGAATTTTAGAAAAGATGTAGACTTTCTCAGCACTTCTGAAAAGTGTTCCAATTTATATTAAAAAATCTGAGAAATTTTCTAAAAAATTATAAAATTATATAGAAATTCTGTGTGAAAAATTCTGCAATTTATATAAAAATTTTGAAAAATTATGTAAAGAATTCTAAGAAAAATTTTCATCAGGGTAAATCTGTAAAATAAATAATAATATAATATAAATTTCTTCGTAGTTAGTCTGTGAAGTTAGCCCCCCAATGTCGAAAAATCAAAAATTTTCTTTTTGCAAACGTTTGC
>NJRQ01000332.1:109033-130625 GCA_003063805.1 Aphaenogaster ashmeadi
ACATATAACGAATCAATGAAGAATTGTCTAATCGATGTTTAAATTCTCTCACTTGAGGAATTTTAAAATATATTCTTTCAAATAATGACGCGACAGCTGCTTGCACATAATCTGTGTTACCCGCTGAAGAAATCACACTTTTTGTGCTGTTTTATAAATTTTAGTACGTAGTCATTGCGTGCAATACAATATAGATGGCGAGAGCAGCTCATCAGCTGATGTACTTCATAAATATACCGCACTCGGTAGTGTCAGTGACAACCGAATATCGGGTGTCCATAAGGAACGCTTTTTTTTATTTATACATAAATCAAAACGTGTAATAAAAAAAGAAGGAAATTGCGGAAAGGCTTGTTCTATTGAGAAAAATGTTTAACACCAAGTCTTTCGACGTTGTGGGTTTCGTTTCGGAATTGTCTACTCCGAGGTGAGTTGTTATTACATTATCATTCGAATTATTGTTGCAAAATACGCATCTATAGTCTTTTGTTCTAATTAATAACGAAACCGCATTCTCTCCTAGATTAGAAACGTCGGCGAACGTTCAAACAACGGAGATAGTCTACGCTGCTGACGACACGCAGACTACAGAGACAAGGAGTATTGGGGTGTGTTATTAAGATTTATACATTTTGTTTAAATTTCGGAGTTTTTAGAATATTTTATTTACGCTCAGCAAGCCAAAGTGGCTTTTTAAAAAACGTACAAATTGCAAAACGTCAATAAACGCTGCAGCAGCTTCTTCGTACATCCTGTATTTAATTCTTATAAGCATCTAAAATTAATACTGTCCACCTTGAATAACTATCTTTGTAAATAACTCATCTTTTTTCGTTATTTTATTCCATCGCATTAATTTTCATGATTTTAGATCCAAACAGTAAACGGACAGAAAACGGATGCACAGGTAGATTATGACAAACTGGCAGAGTTTATGAAAAAAGTCACACCAGGAATCCTGGAGGCCCTCGATGAATCTTACGCCACTAACGCATTCGACGACTATAATCCAAATGTCACCGAGGCTTCATCTGCCACTATAAAGTTATTAAAGAAAATCAGCACGTCGAAAGAAACAGATACTCAGGTAAGTCTTTTTAAATAAAATAACTGTCGTGTGTACGAAATTAAATGGTTGTCACAAATCAAATGTTTTGTAGATTAAAATAAGTGACTTATCATGGAGCACTGTTGGTGGAACATTAGCAGTAGGCCTCAGCCATACTTATCATGAAGCATGGTGCGACCATCTCTCTACAGTCCAGTTGTACAATCTCACAATGGAAGATAATGTCGCGGATACTCCTACCAGAATGTTAGAGACGAACGGATGTGTTACAACGCTGTGCTATCACCCAACGGAACCCTCTATCCTCGCGGCAGGATTGTCTAATTGTGAACTTCTTTAATTTCAGTTAACAACAATATTATATACATTTATATCTCGCCGTACTTGACAAATGTATATGTGACTTCTTCAGGGGACGTGTTGATCTGGAATCTTAGGAACGACGATTCCGTCGTACCCATGCACGTATGCACGCACGGTGACTGCGTATCTCAAGTGTCTTGGAGGCCAAGGTCCGTGAACGACGTGACCCTGTTGCTGAGCTCCAGCAGAAACGGATACATACTAATTCACAAATTGACGGCTAACTTCACAACCGTCCAACTGCACAAACGGTGCGTACTGCTAGCTATTTGACTGATTATTTCAATTACGTACAATCCCGTTTACGCAATCTGTTGCATTAACAGATTCAAGATAGTCAAGGAACGTAATCCAGTGGAAAATGCCAGGCCACGCAGCGCCGGAGGTACACGTGAACGCGCCGCGGAGGCAGGCCTATGTATTACGAGTTTTGACTTTTCACTAAAGCACTCCAGTATATTTATCGTTGGAACGCTATGCGGTGGAATCTATAAATGTAGCTTGGACAGCGTAACTCCCATCGAAGGTTCGCATCTGTTGTAACATATGGTTTTTCACCGTAAACAAGCGATTTTTAACAATTTCAGAAGACGCCACGCTTATAGATCCCGTAATCGACGAGTATGAAAGACACGATGGTAGTGTTACCTGTATTAAATGTTCGCCGTTACGTAATCTATTTGTCAGCAGTGCCACGGATAAAGAAATCCGTATATACAATCTTGACGAGGTAAGTCTCCTTTTATCACATTTTAATCTTTCTAATGATCACGACTTTGGTCCTACAGAAATAAGGAACCTTATATTTGACATATCTTTAGTTATCTTAATCAAGTTTTTTGTAGATGATTGTAACATTGAGTTTAAAAATGAATTAGTCACGTAAATTGCATTATGTATTAAAAGAAATTCTGGCATATGAATAGCATCTATGTTTAAAATAAAATTAGAAAAATGAAGAACTAAAATCTGTAGAATTTTACTCAAGATATATTTTATAATTATTTGCTATATCCATCTTTGAATATACAAATATTTAAGCGAAGCATAAATCAACTTTTTTTCGTGTCTGTATATATAACATCAGTGTAATATCCACAAAAGAACGTGTCTTTCTTGGCAAAACGTGACTTGTCCGTTTTTTTTTTGCGAATAATAGTCTGTACTTATTCAAGATCAGAGATAAGTTTCTTTTTAAAATGTTTTCTAAAATATCCCGATAACAAACATGAAAAGGAAGAAAAATTGATATAGCCAAATATTTATGAAAAATTTGTTTATTATATATCAGTTAAATTTTATCTCCCATTATGTAACTCTGAAGTTACGTAATTGTGTGTTACATGGACGTAGCATGTCAGTCAGCAAACCATTTCCGTGGACAATACTGTTGTGGGATTAATATGGATGATTGGCAATCAAGACATATTCGCAGCTTACGGTGCGGGCGCGTGTGTGAAGTTCTACAACGTCACGGACGGTAAACCTGTAACGTGTGCGAAAGTCGAGGTGACTGGCAAAGAAAGTATCAGCAGCTTACGCATAAATTCCAAGAGGTACGTGTAAGATAATTAAATTCGGATGATTCATCACTCAAAAATTCCTTTCTCTTTCTTGGTAATTTTAAGTACAATAGAAGTTACAATAGAACCCGTTTTCTTGACATGCATTCTTTTCTAAAAAAAAACAATTTCTTATCTCTAGTAAATATATGTATTTACATGTCTTAAATAACTGTAATTTGTGATAGCAAAACTACATACAAACGCACCATCAAAAGTTCTAGAAGTCTTTTAAAAATGATTGCGTTGAAACTATTTTTCATGTATGTACAACTGCTATAAAAAAAAAGATATATATATATATAAAAGTGTGATTCACATAGTTTCAACGCAAGAGATTAGTCGATATTAATGAAAAAATTATACACTCAAAAGATCATCAATATTTGTTTTACTTGTTATAGAGATATGCTGGCTATTGGAGATGTTCGTGCGAATGTTGAAATATGGAAATTTCCACGTCACTTGTTTTGAACGCGGTACTGATTGACGCAATTGCTTGCGCCATTTGCTGAATGGACGGACACATCACCACTCATGCTTTATATATAACACATATATCCATGTAACTGTTTTTACTGAAATAAATTATTTAGAACATTGAACCTTCTTTACGTCATAACATACGTATAAAATTTTCCTTTATAGATAAGAAATGATAACAATATCATTCTTAGTATCATGTTAGAGAGCTATTTTAAGATCAAAAACACTCAGAGTATCTCTTCAAACAAGATAAAAATCAACGATTTTATACACAAGTTTTATCTAAAACAGATTGAAACATTGCACCGTTATAATCTTATAAAAAATTTATTTTAACATATTTATCTTTGAGATATAGTTTTATATATATTAAAATATATAAATATAAATACAAATACAAAAAATATTGACTGACAATGAGATTAGTTTGAAATTTCATTGTAGTTTGCAAACAGTGCATTATAAAAATAATTTTATGTTACCTCTGTCTCTGCAATCAATCCAGTGTATTCTGAAAAGGGGATACAATTTATACAAGAATATTTTATTATATTTCAGGTACGTTAAAAATTTGTCCTGAAAAGGACAGTTTGCACGCCTGTGGCGTTCGTTCAGATGTTCCTTGCCCTGAAAAGGGCAGTTTCCTTTGTCCTGACAAGGACAGTTTAGATCGCACGCTTGCGCGTACGTTTATTGCGCCAACCGAGAAGATGCACCGACGTTGTGATGCATTTGCGGGTCCCGAAAGGGACCCTGAAATATAATGGGAAAGATTATGCGGGAGAATCTAATTTAAATAGGATATATAAGATGGGAGAAACGAAAGTAAAGGCGATTCTCTCGTTAAATATCTTGCAAATCTTGAAGACGGCCAAAAGGCCGCGTGTTAGGATTCGTAAATAGATTTTTAAAAACTTTCTCTTTTTTTCTTTTAAGGAAAGGAACAAAATAGGAAATGGGATAATTGAAAATTTCTTCTGCTCCATCCTGATGATTTCCTCCTTCGCCTCTTACACGAACGGCAAGATGTTGATTCCGTCCTCCTCTCGAACACGTACAGACTTCAAAGATCCTTCGGTGTCTTCTTGAAGCGGCATCTTTTTACACGGAACTCGTCAAACGAGTTCGCAACTTATCATCTTCTATTTCCGTCCTATCTCCGTGATCAGAGATCTTCCTCCGATCGCCTGGCGTTTATCTCGGCTTCTTCGCTCCTACCTTTCTCTCTCTCCCTCCCCTTCTTTCCTCCTTCAACAATGATATGAATATGTGCGTCTCTTGTAACATAAGTGACTCACATACACATCTCTCGAAATACATGAACTCCGTCCCCGTGTAAGTGGCTGTATAATTGCACTGTGCTGCTGAAATATACTCTGGAAGTCACGGGGACGGAAAGTTCCGGTAAAGCTCCCTTCGGCTCCTCTCGTGCGTAAAGACTCCGCTTGGGTTTCCCCGCGACTTGATCGAGGAACCGAAACTCCGCCCGCTTTCCGTTCTCTTGGTCACTCCACCGGAATCGATCTACCGGGCACATTATTGCACGCCAAATCTCTCGACTCCTCTGTATCCTTTTCCGCATCTCTTCTCCATCAAGCTCTCTTTCTCTCTCTCTCTCTCTCTTTCTCTCTCTCGTACATCTCTTTTCTCCTCGGCACTTCGGCACTCTCTCCTCACCTCTTTCATACGTTCACGCATGCTCCCTTTCTCTCCCACTGGTTTCATCTGCACACTTATAATTTTTTTTGGTGCCTTTTGTATTCAAAAAGACATTTTCTGGTCCGTTTCTTTTTTCTTCTTGGAAATCCTGAGACCCGCTTCAGTCACTCAGACTCAAGATACCGCTCTGCTAACGAGCGGAGAGCTTTTTTCATATATACTTGCTGCCCCGCTCTTCGCTCCGTATCTTGATGATCACTCGCACCCGAGAAACTTGCGTTTCCTTAGTCTTCTTCCTCTCCCGCTCTTCTACTTTTCCATACCGCTGCGTCCCTCTTCTTCCTTGTCGAACCCCTTTCGTTTTGCTTCACAGCTCGTTCTTCGAGAAACTCATCGGCGTTATAAATGTGCAAAGCAAAGTACGATACAAACAGTTACGCCCTAACACCCTTAGGTGCGACTCTTATTTTCTCTCTTTCGTTTCCCCTCGACAATAATGCCGAGTGTATTTAAGTGAATAGCTTCCGGGAAGCCTCCAACTTCATCTTGTCCTTTACATTGTCTTCCCCGAGCGTCACGGTCTTCGTCCTTGGATCTTTGACCGCCCTCAATCATCCGCGTCTTGATCTCTCGACACTCGATCGATCCTCTCTTTTCTGCGGACATAAAGGCGAAGAAAAAGTGCTGTAACGATCCTTCTCGTCGTGTTAGCCCGTCTCCCGATCTTCTCTCTTGCCGACTACTCTCCATCTTCCTTCGGAATCTCCTCGTCGAACGCGCAAGCACGAGACGATTGTTTCGCGGCGAAAACAACGAGATGCGCGTCGAAAGGTGGCCATCCATGCTGGTCATCCACGTGTCCCTTCTTCTTCCTCGTCTCTCGCGCGATCACGACGATGCCTCGCGTCATCACCACGACGTCAACGTACTCGCATCCTCTCCCCCTTCTCCTTCTTGAATCGTCCTGTCTCAATAAGAGATAAAGGCCACTCAGCTTCCTTTCTCAGCTGAGTTGCTCCCCTGAAGACAATTG
This sequence comes from Aphaenogaster ashmeadi, assembly GCA_003063805.1. Taxonomy (NCBI): domain Eukaryota; kingdom Metazoa; phylum Arthropoda; class Insecta; order Hymenoptera; family Formicidae; genus Aphaenogaster; species Aphaenogaster ashmeadi. The sequence goes on from NJRQ01000332.1 coordinate 115,206, forward strand.
TCTGAGACACTCCTCTCGAGGATAATTTCTCTCCTCCTTCGTCGAAGACAACGATTCCTGCAGCTCTCGGTATTGTCCCTCTTCTTCGAAGCGAAGTGATCTTCTTGCAAAAATTGTCGGGGATGCGAACCTGACATCAGATCGTTATCGGATGAACGGACGATCGATAGATCTCGTTTCTGCGCGTAACGACGAGCCTTCCTCTCACCACCTTCCGTTCTGCTTTCGTCTTCTTTCTTCTTCGCCCTCTTCCATCCTCGCGGTTTATAATCTCGCGTTTGCGGAAATCGGCTGCTTATTGACATTTGGATCCGACGAATCGCTCAAACGGGTCGTCAATGTGAACCACATACACAGAGCTCTCGGAAGTCTTCCCCTCTTCTCGCATAGCAAAATAATTCTCTCCCTCTCTGCCTTGTTTTTGAGGGCGCCCGCCCTCTTCCCCCTACGCGTTTTTATTTGCTTATTTACAATTATTTAAATGTATCTCGTCGTCTATATTACTATCTTCATCATCGTTGACCGACGGCGCTCCCTCCTTGTAAACAATTAAATTCTTAATCGTGACATATATATAATATATAATGCCTATTAACGCTCCAGTCAGAACCTTAAGTATTAGCTTTTTGTTTTTCTTTTACGATACTACATAATAGATTACGGTCGTTATCATCTATGTCTTATGTACTCTAGAAACCCCGACGGTTAATTGCATCTCGTCGTGCCCGTGACAATTACTGCCAGGGGACACGGAGGGAGGAAAAATCGTCGTCATTGTCATCCTCAACGTTGTTATCATCATCACAGAGATCGCGACTCGATATTCTTACAACTATTAACTACCCTTATTAGATTCACAGTTTTTCAACTATCTTTCTCCTTCTCATTCATTTTTTCTTTCTCCCACACGCATTCTCGACGACGGAATCAATACCGTTGTCTATCCCTCGCAATCTTATACAGGCGTACATGTTGTATTGACGAAAAAAGAAAAAGAAACCTCGCCTCGTGCAAGTTTCCCTTGCGACACTCTTGTCAATTCGTGCGATCGTACTGTAACAATCGTACAATGCCGTTCTCCGAGATCGCACGCCGTGTCGTTGCATCTCGACCCTTTACATTTTCGCGAATACAAAATGAACGCAGTCGCACGCATGCAAGCCGTTTGTCCCGAGAGCTATCGGTTCTCTTAAAAGTAAAACACACGTCATATCTTAATTTGTTCCCGCGTCTTATTTTATATTCATATAGCTTATCGAGTTTATTCTCGCGCTTTCAAGAGAAACGACTCGCATTGATACCGCACACATATCGTACATTATCTTTTCCTCTTTCTCTCTCTTTTTCTCACTCTCGCGATAACGTATCTACATCATTGTTCCATTAAAGCAGACCAGAGTTTCGAGAAACAATGCTCAGTACAAAGTGTAAATTTAATAAAGAAACGGGGGGGGGGTGCGTGTTCGAACGGGGGGAAAGGAACACGCGCGCAGAAAAGTCGGATGATCTTTTCATCTCGTCGCAAAATTCTACGAAACGTCACAATGGTGTTGCCGATTTAATTTTGAAAATCCGTACTTGCATCTCTGATGGCCTACCATCCAGCGCCGAACATAGATCGTAAAGCTGGGTATACACCTAGCGAACGAACACCGAACGAACAGTTATCGAATGGCTCAGGAACGGCTACGAACGGCTAACGAACGACTATAAACGGTCAGCAGTGACAAAGAACGACTATTGAACGACGATGACCGGAAATAGTCGTTCGTTAGCCGTTCGTTAGCCGTTCGTAACCGTTCCTAACCCATTCGATAGCTGTTCGTTCGGTGTGTTTGCCAAAATCGAAAACGTGCGAATCCGGCGCTGAATGGTCAAAAGAAATACGCAGCGTTTTTTTAAAAATACATTTATCGTACCTTTCTATACATTTATGTACGATAAATATGAACAACGTTTAATCAACGTTATTTTACGGTATACATATAAATTTCTATAAATAAATATAAATCTCCATAAATAAATATAAATTTTTCATAAAGCATGTTTTCGTAATATATCGTAATATATTCCACAATTTATCCTGCACATTATTTGATGATAGTCTTTTAGAATAGTCTCAAGAAACAATCGGTCAACCTTGGGCAAGTGATAAAAATCGACACATTATTTAACCGACGCATTATTTTACACACTTAATGCAACACACACTTAATGACAAGGAAAAATCTTTAGAGTCGACTGTAATGTTGTTATCTCTCCCTTAAAAAATAAAGGGCTTGCCGTAGATTGCAACCATTGTGACCGGCTCGAATCTTTAACCCTTTATAACATCATGTGATTTGGAAGTTATATATACATCTATATTGTTAAGTCTCAGTGATTTAATCAATGTTTTCCGTTACTGGTTTACTAGCTGTATATTTCTTTTATAAGCAAAACACATTCGGTTATAGAGAGTTAACGGACGATTCTCTTTTTTTTTCTTGACAATTCAAGACGCTTTTCTTCCCGACGATTCGCGATCGACAATCGCGCAGCGCGAGATCTTTCTTTATCAACGCTCGGATCCCGGATATCTCTCCCCTGCGTCGTAAATTATAAGAGGAAAAGGGGAATCTCTTACGCGCTTATTTACCAAATAGGGAAAGTTGCTTTCACACGCTCGCGCGCGCAGTTTTGCTCGCGCTACTTGTAACGACGATCGAGCGATGTTCTACATCGCAGATTTGTGGGCTCGCGTGCGAAAACAATTCTGATCCAGAGCGACACGTTTTTCCGGCGACCCCCCGAACGGTTTTCACCGCGCTATTTTCCCAATTTCGCCATTCTTTACGTATCCGTCAATAGTTTTCGTAAAACCGGAACTTCGTCTCTTCGTTTATCAAGAGACGAACGGAGACCAATACGAACGCAGATGGTGATGCGTGAAAAATGATGTATTAACAGTATCAAGTCTAATCGAAAATAATTTATAATTTTGTTAATTCAATGATAGTATTTTGGGGGTATGACTTTATTGCAAGTGGATGGATGTGAAGAGGCTATGTGTAGAAAGTGGAGTGTGAACGTCTTCCCCAAAAGTACCATCCATGGACTCCGCATACGGCCAGAAAAGTAAAGCTAACATCCCCTCTGTTCTTTGTCTCTCTCTGCGCGAACGAGAAAGAGACAAAAGAGAAAGTGAAAAAAGAGAGAAAGAGAGGAAACGAGCCCCTCTATTCGCGCTCTCTTGCTTCACTCTATTAGACGGCAGAACAAAGAGTGTGCGGAGTCCATGTATTATACGTCCATAGTACCATCCACGACTCCTTGTGTTGAGTCGGATGATGATTCCACTATGTGTGCCGACGTACGTCTGGCCATTAGATGTTCTTGCCGAATTTGTTTATATGTTGTTATCCGTGCGACCAAGTACTTTTGCGAGAAAGCGCGCTCGCGCGCGCAACAACAAAGTGGTGCCGGGTTGCCGTTTTATAGGGGCATACGCGGCCATCACAGTGTTAACGAAACAAACACATAAGCTCTTGTTTTATTAAAACTATCACTGAATTAACACAATTATTTCCAATTAGATTTAATACTGTTAAAGCAACATCATTTTTTTCCCATTTGATAATATACGCACGCATTGTCCTTTGTTCTGTTAATTAGTATTAATAGTCAATTAAAAAATCGGCGGGAAAAACGTGTCCTTGGAGGAGGAAGCTCTTTTGCTCATACATATCTCATACATTGCTCACATTCGCACATTCTCTCCCTCTGTATGCATGTATATATATTTCTATATGTATATATATTTTGTATTCTTTTTCACTCTCATTCTCTCTTTCCCACTCGCACGACCCAGCTTATTTTGGCACACACACACACACACACATTCTGCCGCACTCGCCACACTCATACACACACGCGCACATTCATTGTCTGGAAATATACTAAACTATATATATATATATCAAGGTACATGGTCTCGATTTGTTCAAATAGTCAATGCGTTCTCTCGCCGCGCTGGCGGACAATTCTCCCCGCTTCCGGCGGCGCGTTCGCCACGGTGCGAGCGACGGGGAGCATCTTCCACGTTTCGAGGAGACGCGCGGACCCTTTTCCCTCTCTCACGAGGGAACGTGTACCGCGTAAATTCTAATCCTCCACCCGACGTGCCCCTCGAATCGTCGCGTCGCGCGGCCTTGCGCGTTTTACCTTACGTTCGCACGCGGCGGCGGGAGGCGGGATGAAAAGAATACACGTGTATATATATTGTCACGTCAACGGGGGAAACACCCCCGTCGATCCCCCGGTCCGCGGGGGATGCGCGCGAAAACGCTCCGGGTAAACGGCGAAGAATTACTCCTCCCTCCCGCCGCGCACGTGTCGACGAAACGTGTCTCTCTCCGGCCGCTTAATGAACGAACCTACCTAGCCCCTCGCGATGTCTTTTAATTATTAATCGAACGATTTCTAATTCACCGGCTTTGACGCACCGGGCGCACGTGAACGACCGGAAACGGACTCGGGAACCAGCATCTGGTTGGTCTTCGCGAGGACGAGGGGTCGGCGAGCGACGCGGAGGAGGAACTCGCGCGCGTGTTCTGATGACGTACTTTGGTCGGTCCTCGAAACCCGCCTAGCGGGTTCAAGAACGACCGCGTCAGAAACGCTAATTCGCAATTCGACGTGTGACGTCCTACGCGACATTTTCAGCTCGCTCTCTCTCCCCCGCGGACGCCCGTGACGGCTCCATCCGGATGCTGAGGACGCGCCGCGTCCGCGCGCTCACGCGACCCTGAGGAATCGTGGTCCGCGAGGTGAAAAGCTCGCGGAACGATTGAGATCTGAGTTTGTGCCACGAATTATTTTTTGTTCTCCCCCCCGTAACAACGAAGCTTAAAAACTAACTGAAAACAGAAGAAGGAAAGGAGATTTTAACGTCGGGCAAGACGGTGAGCGATGCGAAAAGGAGGCACGGATACGTAATTTTGCGTCGAGCGCGAGAACGGCAAGAATTTGCGGAGAGAAGAAAAAGGAGATCGAAGGAATGTACAGTGCTGTCGTCGTGCCGAGAAGTGAATTGACAATCGATCGAGTAACAATCGTGAAAAGAAGGGGGAAAACGAGAATTTCGTGCCGTTTTTTCGCGTTTCCTTTTTTTTGAAGCTTTTGCAGATCGTTTGTAATTTTGGACCAGTGTGTGCTTCGATTTGTATAAACAATGCTCTCTCTCTCTCTCTCTCTCTCTCTCTCTCTCTCTCTCTCTCGCTCTCTTTCCCTTCCCTCTCTCTTCTACTCTCTCCTCTTCTCCTTCGTTTCGCTCTGTCCAACCTCTCTCAACTTAATCCTAAATGTAAGGCTTATTTAATTAATCGACACAGTGTTCTCGTGTGGCTGTGTGTGTTTGTGTCCCTGTGCTCGGTATGATAAGACGTGAGCGTGTACGCGAGTCTTGTACAGTGACGGAAGGGTTGTGGTTTCCGGATCCCTCGCGAATCTCGCCGTCCGGGATCCCCCGCCTCCTCGATGGTGAACGGGAAGATCCGAGGCGCGATCGCGAGACACCGCGGCAACTCTCGATTCGGAACACGTTGGTTTCGTTCACGATGAGCTTCAATATCGCCGTTCTTGCTCAAGTAGCCCGCATCGCTTTCTCTTTCCGACTTCGCGAAGATTCGCCAAGTTTTTCAATCGTCTACCCTCGATCCCTGATTTCTGCGTGCAGAAAAGCTTTCGACGACAAACTGAGAATGGACTCGGTTACCGTTGCGATAAACGATCATTGTTCATTGCACTTTCTTAAAAAAAAAAAAATTCCGAGATTCTCGCTGATGATGCAAAATGAATTAGAAAAAAAAATAAAGCTTAACTTTCATATCGCGCGATACTAATTGTTCGTCCTGGTGTCTGCAAAATTTTCCTTAAAAAGCGTACGCTAAATATAGATTAAAAGATACGTTTAAAAAAAGCGATTTACTCTCTCCTATGCGAAAACGTTATCATTTGCTAAAAAGCTGTATATGCGCGTTCAACCATTCGTGAAGGGTCATTCGAGGGCTAGCCCGTTTATCCCGAAACACCTCGTGTTGCCTGCGAAGAGGAAATGCAAGTTTCCTCAGAAAGTCCACGAAGGAGCCTAATTTAAAATTAAAACGATCAATCTCATATGGATTCTCCGTGAAAGTTCCGAAGCGACTCCCTTTATCTCAAGGCTGCATACTTTTGTAACAAGTATTTGTACGAAAAGTTTTCGAGAGTCTGTAAGAAGCACCGTGAAACTTCAGCAGCGTTTTCTCCTACTACTATTACATCTACACCGCTCGCTCCACCGTGATCGAAAAAGCATAAACGAAATATTACCTATCTCTTTAATAGCATCCCAATAGAGTACGAGCGAGAGATAGGACGTGGCCATAATTAATCTCAACCGAATTGGAAATTTTTGGAAGCGAGATATACGCACACACACATACATGCACAGCTATTTATTTACATCGCGTGTATGCTTGAACGGCGAATGTGCTGCGATTTGGATTTACCAATTGGAATACAATGAAAAATTCGCCACTCTCAGAAAGTAAAATTCTCAAGTCCGTTATTGGTAATAATTTCGCGTCTCGGTAATAAAAAAAAAATTAATTACCGAGAAAAAAATGACTAGTAAAGCGATTGAGGTTGAATTTGAGACGGAATTTTATCTTTGAGATTTCATATCGTCGTATATTGCCACGAAAAAATATTGCGAGCTTGTCGGGAAACTTATTACGAAGCGACTAAGCGCAGATCTTTTCAGAACTTTGCGCCTCGAGTCTCGGTCGAAAGGTCCGCGACGGCAACATAATAAACGTCAATCGCTAGAAAAACGTTGTGAAGTCATATGTCGATGGAATATCCGGACCACACGATCAGTCTCGTCGATTCCCGTCGATTCGCGACAAGCATATAGCGCGAACGCGTGAAGATGATCCGCGAAACTCGTGAAGATGATCCTACCGCTTGCCTTCGCGATATCGTCGACTCTCGCAAAGTTTCGCCCGCCCTTTAATTAAGCCCAAGCCTATTGCGATTTTGTACGTTACAATATCACAATCGAATGTCGATCGATAAATGGATCGTCCCGCGTTTCCTCGTACGAAAGAAAATCGCGACTTCGCGCTTCCAACCCGGGGCTTTCATCGCGCACGATGACCGCTCTATCGTTCTTCTCGTCGGATTTCTTTTCTCCTTTCTTCTCCGCGGAAATGAAGCTGATCTAACGTGACTCTAGAGAGGACACGTCGAGACGCTTGAACTCCTAAAACGCAGTTACCAAGGATGGCGACGATCGTCGCGGCGGTGATGGTCGCTCGTTCAGAAACGAAGCGCCGAGACTACAAAGTGGATCACGTTTTTAGAAACTTGAAATTTCTAGTTCAAAATTTGAACCAAGTATCCAGAAAGCTTAGCTTGGACAGTTTCAGACGCCTTACTTTCCTAATCTAAAATTTACGTTTATTAATATTAAAACGTGAGGAATACGGATATCGTATCCTCCAAATGGACCACAAACCCTGGGAGGGTCTTTTGCAGTCAACTGTTACATTAGTCGCGTTTACTCCTTCTATTACAATACTACTTGAAAATTTGTCTTACTCGGAATCGGTAAACTGGTTCCTCGGAGCGGAACTTGTGCGGCTTGGTTTGTCCACTCGTATCCTCAGCGCTTCAAATCGATCCGTCAGAAGTCGATCCGCGTTCTTCGGAGACGACCCAACCGCGCGTCGGCACGTTACAATTACAAACTACGATTATTATCAGCTATATTTGTGTGTATGTGTGTGTTTTATAATCACGACATGACGGATCGCGTTTTAAAGCCGCGAGACGGAAACGCTCGGGGATCGTTTACGACTCCCCCCCTGTTATCTTCTCTTTTTCTGCATTTCCTCTCGCGGCCATCATCCATCCTCGAATCTTCGAGCGCGTCCGCGTACCGGTTTGTATCGACAGCGCTATCGAACAGTCCAAAAATTCACGTTTATTAATATTAAAGCGTGAAGAATACGTATCCCCCCCCCCCTTTTTCTCTCACCGGGAGAGAGGGAGAACGAGAGAAGACGCGAAAACGCGTTCCTCTCTTTCTCTCCCTCCCTCTTCGCTCGCTTATCTATCGCGATGCTCTTCTTTATCCAACTAATAATCACTCCTAGGTCATACTTATACCTAAACTACTTTGCAGTTTTTCTCTATGGTTTTTTTTAAATCTTATATAATATGTATATATAATATTTTCGTATGTACTAGTATGGTATACATATATATGTATATAGATATATGTATTTCATATCAATTAGTGTTATCAATTAAAAGTTAATAGTATCTATTGAGTCATCACAGCTAATTTACCGACTCTTCTTTTCGTTAAACGATTGATTCTCTGTCGTTCGTGGCCTTTTCTGCTCCCCCCTCCCCCCACTCTCTCTTTCTGTCTCTCCCTTGTTCGAACTCCGCGCATCTTTCTTTTCTGCCGGTTATACGTTCGCGTCGTGAAAAGATCGACGAGGAAAAATCGAGCCTGACGCCCATTACCGTCCGAAAATCCCGAAAATTACACGTAGCCTCTCAAAATTGTTTCAAGTTTTCTAGCGACGCGCTCCTGGAACCTCCGGGAGGAGCAGGACAAGAACCGTCCTGGCTCGCATCGCGATCGAACTTCACGGGAAGAGACAGCCTTTTCTCTTCCCCCTACAACCGAAGCTACAGTTTTCGTTCACGTAGCTGATATTTACACGTCGTCATTCCGGGGTCGCGTGGCTGACCGGCGCGCGCGTATTCGCGACACAACAGACACGCATCATGTCTTCACCTGCTCCATATCTCTTCTTCTGTCTTTCCCCTTTCTCTCACCGGACGGCAGTGTTTAATTCGTTTCCTTCTCGCCCCAGGGATCCACCGCGAATTCCGAGATCGACTCTTAGCCGGTCCAGGGGGCCTATTCCGTATCTCTTAAAGGAGTGAAAATGCGAAAAGTGAGCGAATTCACTACGTTTTGAGCAATTTCATTGGTAAAAACCTAGTAAATTCGCTCACTTTTCGCATTTTCACTCCTTTAAGAGATACGGAATAGGCCCCCTGAACCCGCACACACCGCCAAGACCGAAAGTCTCCGCTTTTAATCGCGCGTTGACTCGGCTATCAGTGAAAATTCCTTACGACCGAACAGATCGCGATGTCTTGAGACGTCGCTCCGCTCTTTCGAAATCGTTCGCAGAAACGATCGGGCTAAACTGACTCGCCGACTCTATAACCGCTATTGTTCGCGAGAACCGTGTTACGGGAAGCGACAATGAAGAAGCGCCTACGAAAAGCAACAATCAACATATAAAACAGATAAATTAAATGCTTTCGAAAAAAAAAATGACAGTACGAATTCGTCGATATATGGCGTTTAAAATAATGAGATACACGCTTCGTTGAAATTAATGCAAAAAGGACATTTATAAATAATGCGATGCGGATGGTTCTGTATCACGAGGAGCTGATTTGTCTGTCCGTAAATCGAATCAAAAGCTGTACAAATGCATATACATATTGGGATTGATTCAATCCGATCGAGAGTTTACGTGTTAGATTAACAAGCTCCCGGCTTGACAGATTCAGTGAAAATTGGCCCGTCAAAGTTTCGTTCAATTTCCGAGCGAGATTGTGTAGTATCTACACAAGTTTTATCATTTCAAGTATCTTGGGTTCTCGTAACGTCACCCGAAACCGCCTTCTTAAAAGTCCACGTTTGAGTAGAGTCAATATATACTCTAAGGGCCATCTATAATAGGTCGCAGTCGTAAGAGTCGTAAGAAATTGACCAATCACAGTCAATTATTCTCCTTGCGATCGAAGAATAATGAACTGTGATTGGTCAATTTCTTACTACTCTTACGACTGAGACTCATTGTAGATGGCCCATAACGTTTTTTTCAAAAGACAGTCTCGGGATACAAACGCAAGTTCATCAACAACATGTGGAGCGACACTGGGATAACATCTTGGGAACCCCCCAAGATATCAACCGGTATCGTCCCGATATGTTGTTGCCCAACCCGCGAAAGAATAAGGAACGAGAATCGAAAAATAAGAAGAGGCAACGTAATGCAAAACGACTGCATTCACCCCACTCCGCAATTTAATCAATCTTCAGCTCCTCATACCGTCACCGTAAAATTAAATTCCGACGCGAATTGAACTCCGTCTCGTTCTCCTTCACCGATTCTCGGTGTTGAGGACACGAGGCACGGATCCGCTAGCAAATTAAATTTCGAGCGTGAAAGCGCGTGTATCGATCGTATTAAAAAAAAAATGAAAGGAAAGAAAAAAAACAAAAATCTCTGGGCTGCGACGATTCGTGAATTCTTGCGCACGTAAATCGAACCGCGAGGGCGGAACGGAAAACGAGTTGCCAAACTCTCTCCTTCGCGCGTGTTTATCCCGAGATTATCGATCCTCTCTCTGTTTCCCGGTCGCGCTATGACGTCGGGAAGAATGGAGAAAAAAAAGGAGGGGAAAATGTCTCGCGCACGTTCGAGTTTACGTCCGACAAGCGCCCGTTGTTGCCTCTGTCCCGTGTGTAGAAACGTACTTTCCTTCAATAATTTCCGACGTCATAGATCAAATCGGTCGATCGCACGACCGCGTGGCGCGTTCAGCTGCTATAGATAACGTTCGAGGATTTCACCTTACAAAACTATAGATACGGAGCGAGCAATCGGAAAAAAGGTCGAAATCGCGCGTTTTGATATTCGGTCTCTCTTTCTCTCTGTCGATTTTGCGTATTTTTCTTTTCACCCATTCGCGCGTCTCTCACACATTCACACCCGTCTCTCGCAAACTCGTCCTTACCCTAAAGACTAATCGCCTATCGAGGAAAGCAATTGACGTAAGAGGAGAAAAGTGGACATAGATGTTTGCAAAAGGATTATTGCAAGCTATCAAAAAACTTAAAAAAAAAAGTAAACGTTAATTAAAATACTACGTCAAAAACAATTTTGTTCAGTCTGTGGCTTGAAATAATTTTGCTTACTGCGAAAAAGAAAAAAAAACAAGATGAAACGAAAAAAGATAACGCACAAATTTTAAAGCTTGAAAATCTAGATAGACAAAACCACACTGTCGATTTGATTGTGCAATGTCAAATCGGTCGCGTATTCTCCACGCTGTTTTATATCGTTAAGGCCTTAGCTTACTATACTACCATTGTTATTTATTTACCCTTAAATATTATTGTTATCGTTATCATATTATATATTAAGTCCATTTACTGTGTCCAGTATATAGATAGAAGTAGTGCGAGTTTGATATGACAATTGCGCCCGTGAAGCATTGTGAACAACGAAAAAGTTCAGACCGCCCTTCTTTCTACACTTGCCAGCACGAAAAAGACCTCCAGAAACTCGCACGAAGGACAACTCTTCAAGGACGGGTCGAGTTAACGTCCGTTATCGTTAACTGTTGTTCCTGCTTCTAATCTACTTATGGATCTCGGGGGGCCCCCCATTGGGGACGTAGCCGCGCATCACCCTTTAAATGTCGTTATCAAGTCCCGTTTCTCTGTTACGGCTACGATTGCGTTCTAAGAAAGGACAGACAATCGTTAATCCGGCGTTAGTTAATCAGGACCATCGCGACACTAACATTCTCTTCTCTTCCCTCTTAAAAACCTTCGTCTTCGATATCCGCATCTAAATAAAGCATTGGAATACGTTATGGACTACATATGGAATACTTGAATTTTTCAAACGTAACAGCAATCATCACGATAATTAATAAGATTGAAACCATTATGAATCGAATTAAATTGATAAATAAGAGAGAGAGGCTTTCGTAATCATTCCGTTTGCAACGGACAAATCTGTCAAATCTCTCTCTCTCTCCCTCTTTCTCCTTCTCTATTTGTCTGTCTCTACCTTTCTCTTGCTATCGTAAAAATAAATTTTAAATTTACATGCAATTCATTAATGATTTTGTTGAAATATGCCGAAAATCGAGAGCACGAGAAGGTGGTCAAAATGTGAACTATCCGCAACGTTATAATGACCATCATAACGTATCCGCGAAGCGTCCACACAAAGCATTCGTTCCTCGCCTCTCATTCAGATTTCTCCCGATCCCCTTTCTCTTTGTTATACCTGTCACATTCAATTAAACCCACTCGCGTAACACGCATTGAGAAACTCAAAAACTTACACCTTATACACTTATTTCATGTAGAGAGTAACGAATAGCAGAGAGTAGCAGAATAGCAAGAAAATAAAAATATTCCCAACAAAAAAATAAATGAAAAAGAAAAGTAAACTGAAACTAAAAAAAAGAGCTACCTGAAATAAATCTCCCGTACGAAGCCGTGTCTCTTTACAATTCGTTATACCAAAATGATAAAGAGTCCGCGAAAGAAACTGTTAATAAAGAAGTATACTGATAACGATCATTAGTCGGGCGGCTATTAAACAAATTGTTTGTCCAGCATCTCCGTGTTACGGATAGATTGCGTACGCGTCGTCCGTAATGTCGACGATTAGAGCTCGACGGGATAATAAAAACGCGTACTGGAACACGCGGGTGTCTCGAGAGCGGCGCGATACTTTCAAAAAGTCGCTTTGGAAAAGAGAGGTCGCGAAAAATCATCGGACGCTTCTATTTTTTTTCAATTGCGTCGATATTGAAGTGCATCGTTTGACAAAATCGCGAAGCGCAACTTCGCTCGTCCGCGCTTGTCGTCTCGTCAGACTGAGGATGTACTTTAATTCTCTCTCTCTCTCTTTGTGTGTTCGGATGTTGTATAGATAATATATATATGTATGTACGTGGGGCTTTCTCTCCTTGTGTTCCTTTTGTAAGTTTAGCGGTATACGATAATCTAAAATACAATATTACTTACATTTTGTCACAATGATGGCGCGTGATGGGAGTTCCAGAACGCATATATATACATATATAATGTATCTCTCGCGTGCACACATCGATCGCGGCATCGGGACGCACCGATGCACCGCATTGTCACCCCCCCGCGGTGCATAGTCTGTATAAGGTTTAAAGTTTGTATGCTGGATGTATCTTAGCGTAAAGAACGGATTTACGGGTATCCACTCGCGCGATAAAATCGAAAACCCGTGTGTATATGGACCGCACACGGTGTCACCATCATCGTCATCATCATGATCTTCACATTCATCCTCATCATCGTCGTTATCATCGTCCCTCTTATTCTCGCAGTCCTCTTGGCCGATGATTTTTACCAACGATGATTCCCTATCGTACCTGATTCTGTAGGAGCTGCTGACGGTCGCCGCTTCTCACCTCGCACGTTGCTGGTGTACATGCTGGTACTTGGGTATCAGGCCTGGACGTTCAGCACTATGCGCAGTTGCCTCGTGTAGTCGCTCACGCTGTCCGACTGGCGGCAGCCGTCCATCAGTCTGCTCGTCCAATGACTTGGCGGCTTGGGCACACTCGCAGGTGACGGCGTTTCCGAGAACTTGGCGCCCGCATAGAAGTTGTTGGTCGGGCTGCTGCTCGGACTGCGCTGCTCGCAACGCTGCTGCTGCTGTTGTTGTTGTTGTTGTTGTTGTTGTTGTTGTTGTTGCTGCTGTTGTGGCTGCTGCTGTTGCGGCGAGTTCCTCGCGCTCTTGAACGACGGGCTATACGGGCTACAGCTCTGCCGGCCGTCTTTAGCGTTTCTGGCCGCGTGGCGGCCGTTCTTGTATAGGAACGGCGACGACTTACTGTTGGAACGATTATGGTGGTGGTTGTGCTGGTGCTGATACCCGACCTTCGGCGAGGCCTGCCGATCCACCTTGGCGTTGTCTAACTTGGGCGCGGAGTTCGTCATGGCTCGGATGTTTATCTATCTCTTTCTCTCTGTTCAGTTCGCTATACCTCCTCGTCACTCAGTCAACTCGTCGGCCTGCGACACAAAGCAGCCCCCTCTGGATTTTTCGTAACATTTACTTTCTCTATGTTGATATCGTCACCGTATCTCTAAAGTTGATTTGCATCTATAGTGGTTTTTTTCTTTCACTCGAGAAGAGGAAATGCTACTTTCTTTGTGTTCGAAACGAGAAAGCGATACTTTCTTTGTTTGAAAAGGAGGGCGACGATATCATTGTCTGACATACTTCAAGCTGATTAAATATTTATTGCACAAAACTCTTTGATAAATTATAAAAATTTTGGATCTTTCTTCTCTTCCCATTATAAGTTATTTCGTTTATTTAACAAATTTTTCTTTAGTTAATTTAATTGCAACTTTCCATTGGAATTCCTTGCATCATAAATATTTATATCTACAAACAAAAATCCTCTTGAAATTATATGTTCGTTCAAGGAAATGTTCAAGGTATGTTCAAGGAAAAACTGATTCTAAAAGAATCTATCTTTACAAGATCGTCTATTTTGAAACGCATCCCGTATAAAAATCATATAAACGTCACGTTCAATGCCCTGCATATTTACAACACTTCATACTTTCCCTGAAATAAAAACCGAAAATTGATTGGTTATCCGATACGGATAAAATGTGCTAAAGCTACGTAGAAAGCCGATTTTGCTGGAATTTATTACGGATAAAAAACAAAATCTCATTAACATACTGATACCGTTATTTTTATACCGCTCACTATTTGCACCGCACGAAATAAAATTTGTCACATTATGACTTCATTTACATTTGTGATATGAATATAGTTGTCGTATAAAAGAACTATTTGAACTTGTAATATATATATGCATGTTTATATAACAATAATAACTAACATAAATATAAGTAAACATATAAACTTATTCGGTCGAGGCTGGATTTTAGTGCCTAATAATCTTTTTAATTTATATATTTCTTCAACCCCCCCCCCCTCCCTTAACTACGCGCCAACAATTTTGTCGGTTTTGAAACGCAATCCCTAGCTAAAGCCAAATTTTGCAATAAGTTCTTTACAGGATTTTAAAGATGCTTTTCGTATTCGTATATTAAATTATCGGCTTTAGCTAGGGACTATGTATACTTACACATTTGTGTTTACATAACAAGTTAGAAATGCATAAGGATCCCTCGATAACCTGCGTTTTTCTCCATTTTATCGCGAGAAAAATTAAATCTGAATGCTTCTTCAAACGTAAGATAAGATTTATGCTAAAATTCCATCTTTATATTGCGTCATAATGATTTGTAATATCCATTGCACAACGATAAAATTTTAGTATGCTTGAAAGCATGTGCATTTACCATTCACAATATCTAAAAATAGATTTTGCTGATACAATCATTTTCATATATCAACGAATAGACGCTCGACAAGAGTCGATTGTATACTTTCTATCATACTTTCACCGTCAAATGTCTTTCCTGGAAGATAGAATTCTCTCTGGCAGATAATAGTAGAAAAAAATCACTGTTTAGTTCTCATT
>NJRQ01000332.1:159232-203613 GCA_003063805.1 Aphaenogaster ashmeadi
TTCGGATGAAACTCGGTACTAGGGGGTTTTCGAGGTCGCTGATTCCGAATGTGAAGTCGGAAATTAAAAAGTAGACATTTCAACGAAAATTTTAAGCCCTGGTTGGTTGAATTATGTCAAAAATTG
This sequence comes from Aphaenogaster ashmeadi, assembly GCA_003063805.1. Taxonomy (NCBI): domain Eukaryota; kingdom Metazoa; phylum Arthropoda; class Insecta; order Hymenoptera; family Formicidae; genus Aphaenogaster; species Aphaenogaster ashmeadi. Next base: position 159,359 of record NJRQ01000332.1, read on the forward strand.
AAGTGGGCAGTAGGGGACTCCGACACGCGGAGAATGCCCCATATATATAATGTATAAGGAACACACACATACATATATATAAAATGTATGTACACTAGCACTCAAAAATACAATATTTGCCCACTCTAATTTCTACATGAATTTTTTAAATGTTTAATTTCTATTCTAATTTTGTTATATTCTCTTTATATTTGTAGAAAGAAAATTTTTGATCTATCAAACATCCCAGGTATTTGACGTCATTTGACGTCAAAATGACGACAAATGACGACAAATAACGTCAGCTTGCTACCTGGGCTGGGATTATTATTACATTCAATGTCCACTCTTAAAATTGTTATGTATATATATATATATACACAAAGTTGTCGTGTGTATATATATATATATATATACACACAGATGCATTAACATTTTAGAGGTCGATTTCTAATAATAATTTTCTATCATTTCTTCGGCACGCCTCCATTGCGTCGCACGCATTACAAAGCCGCGGTCATTTAAATGAACGTCTTTGTATTCAATACGCGCGCCGGAAATGATTTACGGAATTATAATTGCGATCGCGCGCGCGCGCGCGCGCACGTCCACGTTTCGTTCTCGAAACGGACGCGTCACTCGCTCCCACGTCAACGAGCGATTCTAATGTAAAACCGATTGTCTTCCAGCAGTTGCGTGAAGAGTGTTTCGTTACTCGGACAATACGTTCGCGGGGCTCGCAGGCCCGACGCGACGTGAGGATTCGAATCGAACTCGTCGCGCGATCGAGCTGGGCTAGAGCAGCTGAAGGTAGGAAATTCCTTCTCGGGGCAAGCAATTCCCCGGATACCGTTAGAACACTCATCCGCAGCGCTATTTATAGCGAGAAACCCGCGGTGGAGAACGCCGCTTCGTTCGTTATTCTATCGAGAAACCCACGGCTGCATCGGCGGGCTTTCCAACCGTAATTATCCCCGCCGTTAAGTCAATAAGGTCGGATCCCGGCCGTGAAATCGGTGCGCCGATAAAGTAATTTCACGATGCGCGTTTCACGCGGCCGCGACACGAACTGGTTTTTTGACAGAAAGATGGAAGAGAAAGAAAAAAAGCGAAAGGAAAAGAAAAGGGAGGGAAAGAGGAGACTCGCTTCCGCCTTTCGATCCGCGGATCACGTGCGATCTATACGGGTTTGCTGCGGGCGGTGCTACTTTAATTGCCTCGCTTCGCAAGACATCGCGAGATTTTTTTCAACGTGGCGTAAAAATTGCAAATAAGACAAATAATGGCGAAGAAGACATGTGTACATATTAAAGAACGAACTGACAGAAAGAAGAAATATGGATTGTGTCGGCAATGGCATGTGTGGTTATCCGCGACGGTCGTAAAAGTTAACGGCGCGGCGATTCGTTCGCGGTCGTTTGACGAGGAGCCGCGGCTCTTGGAATACACGATCGAAATTTACGTCGAGAACAGCGCACGTATCTTGTATGTATTATTTTGTGAAAGTAGGACGGTTCGTCGTTTATTTGCACCTACTTCCACGTCTCTCCGCGTGACTCACTTCCTCTTTCACTTATTTCGTCCGGCTCGGCGCTCCGTGCCTTCTTCGAAACGGCACAGAAGTTCCTTCAACGACGCCTAGGCCTCTTGTCCGACGGCTATTAATAATAATAATATAATAACAATAGTAATAATAATAATAGCTTTATTGAATGCAAGTAATAATAAAAATCAGGCATGCTACACTGAAAAAAAAATTCTTGGTAAACTTGTGAGATGCATTTAGTATACTTTCTTTTGAAGTATTTGATTATTATTACCGATTATAATAATAATAACAAAGCATTTTGTAATAATTATAAAAGAGCAAATTTTGTTTAGTTGAGCCAACTAAATTATGTAATACTTATCATACGTTTAGCTGAAACTATTTCACCTAAGGTGCTTGGTATATAAACATTATAACATTATATAAACATTTGTAATAATTATAAAAGAGCAAATTTTGTTTAGTTGAGCCAACTAAATTATGTAATACTTATCATAACCAAGCACCTTAGGTGAAATAGTTTCAACTAAACGTTATGATAAGTATTACATAATTTAGTTGGCTCAACTAAACAAAATTTGCTCTTTTATAATTATTACAAATGTTTATAATGTTATAATGTTTATACTAAGCACATCTTAGGTGAAATAGTTTCAACTAAACGTTATGATAAGTATTACATAATTTAGTTGGCTCAACTAAACAAAATTTGCTCTTTTATAATTATTACAAAATGCTTTGTTATTATTATTATAATCGGTAATAATATTCATATACTTCAAAAGAAAGTATACTAAATGCATCTCACAAGTTTACCAAGAAGTTTTTTCAATGTAGATTGTACATATGTACATAAAATATAAATTCAGATATTAAAATTGCAGATAAAAGGCAAGGTTACAGTTTAAATGATTTGATTCCTGACCTGAGAGATATTACATACTCGTACGCATTGTGTCGTTAAGAAAAAAATTACAGAACAAAAAATTACATTAATAAATATAGACTGATATGTGACCAACACAATATATTCACGGAAAGAACGGTTTTGCTGAAGTATCTAAAAATTTAGTCAGATACATATCAGGAAATAATTATGTTGGACCACCAAAATAATTATGTAGGCAGTAGGATGTTCAAGCTGTTTGCTAGAATGTGAAAACTTTTTGCAGCATTGTCATTGTCCTGCATAATTATTTTGGATGGTCCAACATAATTATTTTCTGATCTGTATCTGGCTAAATTTTTAGATACTTCAGCAAAACCGTTCTTTTCGTGTAGAAATATAGGCTATTTCCGGGCTGGATTTTTTTGCCTAAAAATATTTTATTGCGTGAATTTATATACATTTCATACCTTATATTAGTTAGATTATCAATTTAATCTAACTAATCTGATATTACTATTTCCACAGCTTTAGCTGAGAAAACTGCGTTTTAAGACCGAAGGGTAATCGGCGCGTAGTTGGCTGAGCTATAAAATGTATATGAATTCACGCAATAAAATATTATTAGGCAAAAAAAGATCCAACACGATTCTCAAACTGCTTTCATTAACATCGTTCTGGAATAAAACTGACTGTTCTGCTTCTTCAGCGGTTTTTTTACATGCGCATATTTTTTTCTAACAATAATCGTAGTGGTTAACGACAACGTAAAAACGGAACGTAAGAACGGAACGCGTTCGTATTACCCGTGCATTTAATGGTATGCGGTAACCTTCATAGCTTATCGTGAGATTAAGATGATTTTATGAAGTTTGCTGTTTCATGTTTTTTTCGGTTGATCGACTTTTTTCCTGTTGGGGGGGGGGGGGTCGATGTGTATTAACTACAACACGCTATATTTCCTCGTATATTACTTGCTATTTTTCTGTAATTATCAATGTGCGCGTGATTGATTGGCCGCAGTGGGGGATCCTGGGGGGGGGGGCGATTTGGGGTTAAACCCCCCCCTTCCAAATTAAAAGAAATCAATTTTGCTACATCCGTTTAAAAAATTTAGATAATGAAATGCAGTTAGTCGCTTCCCATCCTTATTATTAATCATATAGGCTGCGTTCCATAAAGCGCATATGCAATGCGCGCAATAATTTTGCCGAACCCCCCCCCCCCATTATCGACGTCAGGACCGCCACTGATTGGCCGCATTAGATCGCAATCTTTACGTTCAAGATGATAGTTTGTGTAATAAATTTTTTCAAGAATTTATCAGTTTTCATAGCTTGTTTTTTATAACATCGCGAAATAGAGAGACTTATTGTTAGGAAAGACTATAATTTTTAATAAACGGTTAAGGCCCATCTACATAAGTCGCAACATGCAAAACCCAGTTCGCAAACGTAAATAAAACATATCACGCATTCGCATAAACAAATGAATGACATGCGAATTCGTGATACGTTTTCTCTGCGTTTGCGAACTACATTTTGCGTGTTGCAACTTATGTAGATAGGCTTTTATACATTTTCCCCGGAAACGCTCTAATTCTTTTCTGGAATTATTTTGAGTATTTAACAAAATGTTTATGGTATATAAGTAGGAATAAATACTGTCGATCTCTTATTATTTTATTTTACTACAGTATTGAAAAATTAAAATTATACTTTTATCCAAATGCAGGACGCGCATGATTTCTCAATCAAATTACGAGAAAGTTTACGCATTTAAAAAATTTATTCGAGTGAAGACGTTATTGCACGCAAACACATACACGCGATTTTGTTGGTGGCGTGCACAAAAGATTGCATTATTATTCATCCTCATTATTATTATCGTAAATAATAAGGCTACGGTTACAGTGAACTCGTCAGAACAAGTTTGTTGTTCAAACGAGTTTGTTTCTTCGTGTCCGAATTCGTGTGATTTGCTGGAATAGATATCGAAAAACTAATCAATTTATAAACAATTTAAATCGAGAGATAGGCCAATGACGGTCATAGCGGATCTTAGTGCTCCAATAATATTAATGTGTGACTTTTCTATAAACTGCGCGCCGTTACTATCGGTCTTGAAACGCAGCTCTCGAATATCACAATATTAAATTGAAAATCAATTTTTAATGATACTGATGCTAACAAGCATCTATAAGAAAATCAATTTAGTGTTTGAAAATAGGAGTCTGTGAGATATGAGGGAAAAAACGTATCATATCTCGTGAGAAGTGGGAGAAGATTAGTCAAGATTAATTCGAACAGATCTTGAAATAACGTATGGTATTCTTCATTTCTTTCTCTTGAAGCAAACACTTTATTCACGTATTTAGTTGTTCCATTCACAAGTAAAATTTTTAATAATAGACTTTCTAAAAAGTACGAATCATCCATCTTGCGTAGTTGCAATACTGAGCTCTTAAAATTCCGAACTCTGAGGTTACAACAAGACTGCATTTCGCCAGAATACGCATTTACTATAACCACCTATTTCTGACAAACAGTTTAGATGAATTCGTCAGAACAAAAGGTCATCAGAACACGCATCTACTGTAACCCCAAGTAGAACACGAAAGTCATGATGACGTCAAAATGATGTCGAAGGCGTCATTTTAGCATCATTTTGACGTCATCATGACTTTCTGTTCTACTTGGGACCGTAGCCTAACGGTAATGATTCAATCTTTTACGCGCAAGTGTGTTGCGATTATAGTTGCTTTCAAATCGCGTATCGAATTCACACTGAATCGCTATGATATAATATATTATATGCGTTAATGACTTCCTGATCCATACGACCGATAATATAAATAATTTGCAATCGCAGATAAGAGAAATACGGGCACGCGCGCAATCGCATAGATTTTGCGCAATTCTTCTTCCGTCAACGCGCGTCGGAAATAGATTAGGTAGGTATTTGTTTTTTCTTCTCTTCTGTTTGCGCTCGAAGACGCGTGGGACGGATTACGAAATCTTGGCGCGTTCGTCGACGCGGGTCTCTCGATCGCCGGCCAGTCGCGTGCCGGATGCAAATTCGTGTTCGGGAACTCGCACTCACGGTCGAAGTAAAAGTAAAAGTCGTAGTAAAATTCGCGGCTTGTTGAACTAAAATCAATGTGAATGTAACGTAAGACCAATGCGAGCCGAAACATTCTTGTTTACGCGCGCCAACGACCGGCGTTTTTGCCTCGCGTTGGTCTCTCTCTGCCTGCGGCACTCGCGTTGATTTAACCCTCCGAAGCTGAGTCAAAATCAAAAACCAAAATCTGTAAAGCCTATATTAGACTATTTAATTTTGATTCTTTGAAATTAATTAGTGCCTTTTAGCCAACATAAATTAAATAGGTCTCATAGATTCAGCATCAATAACTCTGTTAAGCTTGTATCAGACAATGCATTGGAGATTGAGGATTGCGAATTGGAGATTAGAATTTGACCAATCGGACAAGTTTTATTTTAATTCGTTTCGTTTTGATTGGCTGAACTCTAATCTCCAATTCGCAATCCTCAATCTCCAATACATAATCTGATACAGGCTTAACACAGTTACTGAGATCTGGGTATGTGAGACCTACTTAATTTACGTTGACTAAAAAGCACTAATTAATTTCAAGGTACCAAAATGACATATGATTCGTATAAAAAAGAATGAATACTAAGTTTATTTTATTTAGCGAGAGATTAGACAAAGAGATTTATGATTTAGTGGGTCCAATAGATCCACCGTCAGCTCAGGAAGATAAAAAACATCATCTTGTCTTACGATCTCCCCGTAAAGTCTCATTCGCGATCAATCGACGACGATCAAAGTAACAACGAAAATCCCCCCCAAGGAGAACAGAAAAGTCAAAATAACGTCTATTTGACATCATATTGACCAAATTTATGTCATTTTTTGGTCATGATTGAAACCTCGATCTAAAAATCAAAAAGACATAATAAAAAAGGAGTCAAAATAAAGTCATTTTTAAGTCATCTGAGATCGAGATTTCAATCATGACCAAAAAATGACATAAATTTGGTCAATATGATGTCAAATTGACATTATTTTGACTTTTCTGTTCTCCTTGGGCCATTCTCTTCTTCTTCTTCTTCTTCTTCTTCTTCTTCTTCTTCTAAGCCCCCTGATGGATATCCGAAAATCCCATTCTCGAGAGAAACGCCTACTCGCTTCGAAAATTGCAGTACCGGCAATTCATTATCCGATGCCTTAAATTGTATGTGTGATTTTATCGCGTGATAGAGATAAGTATCGTTTATACAGCGATGAAAAGTGTTACTCGGAAAATTTATGAGAATACAAATCGTCTTTCACGAATGATGAAAAGGAGATGTTGCACGGTTTAATCTGTTGATAAAACGTAGCCGTTACCTTGAAGCAGAATAATCGCGTGAGAACCGCCGAATCATGCACTGAATGGAAGGAAGCGCGTTCTTTATAATGTAAGCCTCGACGCGGTAAAATCGCAATTTACGCGGTAATACCGGATTTTACATGTTTACGAACGGACGCGTTTGCCAACAACGGATATTTATCCGGGCGTGTCGAGAAACGAGTAAACAAATGGATGCATTTTTACGGCTATTTTTCGATTTTGGAAGAATGCGCGGCAAATTCTTGGAATATCAAGACGTAAATGCTGCCTCCGTTTTATTACCTTTTAATAAAGCTCCGCTTTGTAGAATCATGTTCGCTGTCCCGAGGTTGGTGTAAAATTCAATATGACGTTTTTACGGGCCGCAAATTCATTGGTGAACGACCTTTCGGAGCGGCTGGTTTTCAGGGCATTAACATAACGCGCAATTAGAGAAACCCTCTTGATCTTCCTCCGCCTCGCGCAAACAAAATGCGGAATGATTGTACTTATGTATACGTGTAACTTGGTATCTCTTTCAAAGTCCGATCTTGATATTAAGGTACAATTACCGTCATCATGGTAATTCAGTGCTGTGAGTAATACGGCGGCTTATCGTTGCGACGCGCGGATGACCTTGAGAATGCGAGCTGTCTTCGCGTCTTCGCGAGATAGCTTTCCACAGTAAATTTAGAGCACACTCGTGAGATTATGTGTACATACATACGAGTATGTGAACGGCCGCGATTTTGCTTGTTCTCGACCTTTGTATCCACTATCCGTCAGTCATTGGCCGCGTGGATGTTGCGCTAGAAGCACTTTTGCGCCGGATGTTATTACGTAAATAGTTAACTTGGCCACAATTGCAGTTGATTCGTCGATCTCGTACGTGTTTTATTACGCGTAATCGCGAAATTGCAGCTGTACCTGGTAGTCCGCGGGAAAAAAGTGACGAATTAAAACGCGGCTAACAATCACCTCATAAAATACACGTTGTTTCGTACTTTTGTAATTTATTTGAACTGGAAAATACTACAATGATGACGACTGAACTTCTTGCGTCCATCTTCATTAACGTGGTTATAATATCAGATTTTTTTTCGGTTTTATTGATATACCTTATCATTATCATCAGATATTATTATTATATTTTATTAACTCGCCAATGATATTTACGTATTTATGAAAGGCCAATCTTTTTATTACGTCGAAAAAAGTAATCAACTTGAAAAGTAATTAAGCGAGTGCAATGAATTTATTTCTTCCACGTATTGATACGCACAAACATTGTTGGAATTTGATCGGTTTTATCGGTTTGACAAATTGACAATTGACGTTTGTATTTTCCTGTTAAACTTTCACAATAACGCACTTTATCGAAATAAAAACTCAAGTTATTTTGTTCTTTGGATCGAGCTCGTCACGTTTTGTACAGGTCATGCAATAAAGTGCTTGATTGCAAATAAACTTAATTTTGTGAAATTATGTGCGCATTAATTATCGCAATTTACCTGCACAGCATTTAATTTTTTTTCAGATTAGTAAGATTATTTAGCAATCTCGATTATTTCTATCCGCGGAGATTTGCGACAATTATTTTAATTTACGTATTCGCAATTATTTGTTTAGCGTATAAAACAACAGTGTTTAACGCGACTCATCTGAAATTTAAATGTGATATCAAGCCAAGCATGGTTATTATATATCATGCCTTTCGCTTTTTTAATTTATTCATTACGTCAATACTGATTAATTAATAGGTAAATTTATTTTATATTCTGAATTTATAATCGATCCTCGTTTCTCTCTCGTATTTTACTATTCCACTTATAATAGATCATAAAAGTTAAATCTTAAATTGAATCTTAATCGTGTAGAGAATTAGGAATAATGAATAAAAATTTTATCAATTACGATCATCGAGACACGTTGAAAATATAATTTAAGAAATAAGAAATATAATTTAAGAACGTTAATCTATAGAAATAGCTCGTATGTATATAACATTAAAACGACAAGGCCAATAAACGAGCAAAAATTTTTTTCTGGATGTTATTTTTAATAAATATATTTTCTTAGTTAATAGATAAAATAACGGAACGACGTTTCGACCTTACTGGGTCCTCCTCAGCCGTTCAGCATACATTAAAACATTAAAAATAGTTCAATATTTATATAAAAGACCGGTGAACATTTGTAGCGCAGTTTCAAAAAATTGACAATAAATTATGTTCGTAACTGTCGGCATATTGCGGAATAAATTATATGTATAATTATGCCGACAGTTACAAACATAATTTATTGTCAATTTTTTGAAACTGCGCTACAAATGTTTACCGGTCTTTTATGTAAATATTGAACTATTTTTAATGTGTTTTAATGTATGTTGAACGGCTGAGGAGGACCCAGTAAGGCCGAAACGTCGTTCGTTATTTTATCTATTAACTAAGAAAATATATTTATTAAAAATAACATCCAGAAAAATTTTGCTCGTTTATTGGCCTTGTCGTTTTAATGATAATATAATTTAAGAAATTAAGAAACTAGAAATAAAATGTTAATTAGAGTCAAATATGTCATAAAAATGATTTACAGCACATTTATTTATTGTTACAATCTTATTTCCTTGAAACAAACTAATGGACGAAAAATATTTTTGAGAGAAGCGTTTGATTAAAATGCTTCGCAAAAATATTCAGCATGGCTCCTAAAAACCGCTCACACGATCCAGAAGAAAATAAATCTTAAGATGGTATCTTTCCTGTCTTTCCTTCGAAAATTAACCGCTCATTTTTATTTATGGTGGGTTTATTCCTTAGGTCCATGCAAGCAGATTAGATTAATTCTCGCTATGCGAGATCAATTTGCGAACAGAGCAGAGAAACCGTTTTCTCTCTCGCGCACTAAACGATTCTATTTTCGTAGCTGCTGATGTCGGAGACCCAATAACTCTGCTCCTCTCGGTCGGATCGTGGGGTAACGAAGTCCAAAAAAATTCCGATACGACCAATGCCGTCCGTATAAAACGCGCAAACAATTCGGTATCTCTTCTTCTTATTCTTTGTTGAAGACGCGGCGGATTTCCCTCGCACGCGCCTCTCGCAACGCAGCTTAGTCCGATTAAACAAGTCAACTTTTTGCGCGATTATCCTTCGACTTTGCATTTATCCGGTCTTTCCTGATTATACACACTCGTTAGAGCGTGCAAGTAATTAGTAATCCCTCATTTGCAAACATCAATGTAAGTTTATGGAATATCGTAATGTCGGATCGTGTATATCATACTACATTGTTATGTACGTGTATTATAATTTATATACTTTATTATATTATAATATATTATAATTACATAATTAATGTATTATAATAACATAATTAATATATTATAATTTATAATTAGATACAAAATTTTAAAAAAAGATGATGAAATCGACGGAAATATATCTACGAGCACGATTTTTCCCCCGAAAGAGAGATTATAAAGAGCTTAATAACATAAACGCGATGTCGTGTTTCTAATATAGATGGGTCAATAGTTAACGAGATAACAAAATTGTCTGGCAGTCGAGATTATGTCGCAGCAATATGTATATTTCGCGCAACCTGTTTTCTGATGACTTTGCGAATTAATTTCAAGCTGTGCGACGGTCGCATGTTTTCTTTTACTGCACCAAGTTGTCGCCACATCCGGCTACGTCGTTTATAATATTTTTTAGTGTGCTGTGCTTTCTTTTATGCGCGTGTTGTTGATTTTTAGTCGTGAATATCGTCTGCGCGATATTTTATCAGTCAATTAACACACGTTTACCATATAATTGGATTTCAAATTGTAATTCAAATTTATTCTGACAGGCATCTAATTTATCGTTTTAGATTGAGCTGATAAGGCATGCGAGAGCGGGAGTCATCGTGAACGAACGCGAATTTCGGCCGTAGTGGCAAACGAGAGAATTGGAAGAAGAAAGTGCAAGTGAACGGACGTCCGCGCTCAAACGCGACCGAATGGTACCCGAGACATTGTGACATTTCTTCTTCATTTTTCTTGTGTGTGCACGCGAGGCGAGCTTGCGTTCCGAATCACCGTCATATCTCTCATACTCGCGATGGCCACTCCGACGCATTGTTCGCCGTCGCGGTCGTCTCTGAGTTGCTGCCAGTTCGACCATAATAGCCAGGACGACATGCGAGACCCGACGATCATAGCCAACAACAATTATTTCCTGCAACGGGAGAAACACTCCTTCCCGAAGAGGCCCGAACTTGACCTGTCGTTTCGCGACATACGCTACTGCGTGAAGGAATGGAGCATACGCAAATTTTCAATTGGTAAGTGCGTCAATAAGCAAAAAAAACAAAAGTATTAATAACAATAAGAGTGCGTATACAATACCGAAGTCGCGTATGCTACTCGTGACTCTAGTGGTGTTAGTTAAACTTTGTAAAGAATTTTATTGCGACGTGCACTTCACACGTGCACGGAAAAAACGATAAGGTTGCCACAACCACAATAATAGTAATATTTGGTACAGCCACGTCCTGTGGTTGTCACATTCACATTGATGTGAAGGCAACTATATGCATTTGGTACAGCAAACATAGTGAATGTTGAGACAAACATATATAGATGCACTACACAAAACAATGTGAATGTGACAACCACAGGACGTGGCTGTACCAAATATAACTATTATTGTGGTTGTGGCAACCTTATCGTTCTTTCGGTGTGGCGATATTTCTTGTTGAAAATTGAGATAATCTTTGCTCAATAAAAGGAAAAAAGAAACGGAGATGCGTAGATTATTTGCGAGCCGCGATCGATCGAGGAAGCAAAATCTCGTTCATCAAATAATTTTTATGGGACTCGAACAGAGTCCAGACTCGAGACACGCTTCTGCTCGAGATGTTTAATGTCTCGTCTTGTTCATTAAACTTGTGCCGATTAGCGGATATCCGGTGTATTAATATAATAATAACTGCGCGGCAGTTCCGGGTATACAACTTTTTTTAAACGATATGGAATAATATTGTAGCACAATATTATTTTTTAGCTTCTAACATCCTTTTCTATGACATACTTTTTTGGTATTATCATTTGATCCTTGGGTTATCAACGCGCCATAAACTTACAGATTACACATATTTCTTATAGCCTTGTATTTTAGGTCAATATACCGGGAGGGGAGGGGGGAATATTTAATTCTTTTGCATTTTCTGTCACGTTCGTTATAAAAATATTTCATTGGTACAATTTGCGATTTCGTATTTTTAAAAGAATTTTGCTACAAGAATGCATCAAAATATTCTCACGTTTCCCAAAATATATCCCAGATTTATGCATTTACAAACATAAATGCATTAGGATCATTATAGTATGTAAGATACTAAATATTTCGCAGAATCCGATAATAAGTGAAATTTGATGAACGAGACAATTTGTCATAATGGAATTGTTTTAGATTCATAAATGACAGTCGCACGTAAGTGAAAGCAGATTGTAATTACATAGTGCCCGCGAATTACTCAACGATGACGAGGGCTTCGTTTAGCCTTGAAAAAGTTGTAAAAATTACGGTGGAAGTGAGAATGCGAGTATTATTAAAGATTTCAATTTATTTAAAACGTTACCAAGGTATATATATGTCGTTACGTAGAGACGTATTGATCGTACGGAATAATTTGACGATTGCTTTAATTGCTTTAACAACCGTATATTGCGGGATTATTGACGTACTTGAAGAGAAAGTATTTGTATCGCGTGGCTGTACGATAAACGAAAGAAAGTTTTAAATGGAGAAAGTATCGCGGCACGTTTTGAAAATACAACATACAAAAGTTCACGCGGCGTGGAACCCTGATTAATAGTAATTACCTCGGCAATTTTGGAGATATCAGGATATGATGTCAATAGGATGTAATTAATAAAAAAATATAACGTTGAAAGCAAAACGATTTAATGCATCATTTGTAGCAGCTAGAAAGCGGAACATTTTTTATATACATTAATCTTTTATTAATTTTTTATTCAATAAACATGTTGTGTAAGAGAGAGAGGGGGGGGAGGGCAATGTATCACTGCACATTCAAAACTAGATCAACAATATTCGTCGTACTGTGAAAGAAAAATGTGACTGCGAATATTAGAATTGTGACGTGACTCATCATACTGTTCAATTTCATCGTTGTTGTGTCACACTGCTGATAGACTCATCTAATGGAAATATATCGCGACGGCGACGGGGCGGCGATCGTATCTCATTTAAGCCTATTTCTACGTCTTTATAATGTTATCGTTTCCGGTAGTCTGCGTGACAATCTGTTCACGACAAGCACATTAATAACACAATTTAAATGTGGGGTTTCTTTTTAAATATATACTTTTGTGGTTTGTTTTTATGGGAATCCGTCTAGGTATGTAATTAATTATACGCGTCTAGTAAAGTATCACCTGTTTGCCGTAATACTATACCGCTAATGATAGCATTCATCTTGATGGATGAAACTATCGCTATATAATTCTCTTTTTACATAATGGGACGTAAAGCGTGACAGCGCTTTGCGGGATCGCGTATCCTATTATTTATGGCGCGCGTGCCTTTATTAAGTTTACGCAAATGTCCTTTCGAAATTCCGTCGATGAAATCAATTGTTTGGGATTTGTAAAAGTAATGCAAAGCGCGCGGCGCGGAGTTCGTTGCTCCAGCAAACGTTTGCTGAACGTATGCACATTTTAAAATAAGCGAAAGGGGAGTAAAAATACATTTCTAATGCATGCGCTTATTGTATACGATCACTGTCGGTGAATGGACAGTTTTTTTTTACGAAAAATATAAAACATGCATAATACGCAATAGTAAACAACACAGATAAGATTGCATAAAAATGCGATACAACGCGTGCTTGCGCGAGAGCGTCGAGTTGTGAATAAAATGAAGCAAGATGCATCGACATATATTTGTAAATTATTTCGCTATTTTTATTCAAGCGTCGTTACACAACAGTTGTTCTTAAAAGATGCGTGTTAAGTGATAAATCATTTTTCTTGACGCCGAAAAGAGGACACGACGCGAACACCGCGGCTCGATTCGAGTAATGATCAACGCCTTTTCGTGCGTGTCCATTGCACGTGCTATTACCTCGAGTATAAAACTCAAGAGTGTGTCGATAGCACATCCGCTGTAAGAATTTTTTGTATTATTCATGTCCCGAGAAAGGAAGTTGTGCGTCACAGACGGTGCCACGTAGAAACAATACGTGCCTTTATTTCAATCGCAGGGTCGATTCTACGAAAGATCGCTTCGTAATTATTTCGTATAACATTGCAAAAGATATAAGTAAAATAGTAGAAAATATTCTACTATTCGAGTAAATAACATTTAAAATAAGATTTATGTATGTATATGTCGAAATATTTGTATTGTATACTGAGAAAAAAAAGTCGAAGTATTCAGAAACAAATGTTACTTGTGACATTTTCTTCGATATTTATTGGTTATAAAAAAATTTAGCTATGATGACAGAATATACATTTCTGTGAAATAATATCTAATTTTTCTCATTAGATGCTACATTTGCTAGAAATAAAATTTCATTTCGCCGTATTTAAATAAAGCCTATTTCTGTGAAATAGGCCTTATAATTCACAAATAAATTTTTAAATACTTTTTTCTCAGTGTGTGGATTGTGTCTCCTTGATTTCTCGTTAAAACGGTGACTTTCAATCACTCCCACGCGAGAGAGAATTATTGACGTGCGTACAATTTATTCCGTGTGTTCGTTTATATAATTGGAGTGGACAGGTGTGCGAGCGAGGTGCGTAAACTCGGACGAATGCGAATAGAGATCTGATCCTCTAGAAGCGCGCGAAGAGTTCCGCGGGGATGCAAGAGAAAGCCTCCAGCTGAGTTATTGGTGCCGTGACATTCACATGATTTGCAAGCGAATAACTCAAGATACGAAGCGAATGCTCCGGAATGAGAGTGGAGGATTAGTCATGCGAAATGTAGGATACGCGTCTCTGTGCTTATCTCGGTGAGATGTTTCCTATAATAGTAAGAGCGTGTCTCAATGCGGCTGGAGGAAGGTCGAATCCGGTAATTTTCTATTTCCTTTCAAGCACGCGGAATACGTTGTCGCGCTCCCGTCTCGCTCGTATAACGAAAGAACAGGTGAAGCGATCGCATTCGTTATCTCCCATAAAGGAACTCTTAGTTTCGAAAGTAACGTCCTCCAGAGAGATATTTCGTCGAATTCGATTCTTTCTTCTTTAGCGAGAGGGTCCTCCTCATGTACTTCGCTTCCACGTTCCTTCGACCTGAACACGTGTTCATAGCTTCGCGTCATAGTTGCGCACAATAATTGTTATCTCGTATTTATAGAATGTCTCCAGCGATCGAGCATTGTGTGCGGCGTGTTACGTAAAACGTGATTAAGGAGAAATATAACTCAATATCGCCCATTTTTCTTTCTCTCTGTTTCTTTCTCTCATTGTCAGTGATAGTTTGTAGCATTGAAGGAAACGATATTAGGCCATTGCTGTAGCCTTCGTACGCGCTCATCACCCCTATGCGTTTTGTGTCGCGCAATGACTCTGTTGTGTTCGTCTGTTGACTGATACGCGATTAGTTTTCAATGAGTTCCTTCTGTTATCAATTTATCGTGAAAGCAGTTCAAGGTTTGTTTGGACGAACATATGCAAGGTTGGCAGAAATAATCAAATCGTCCTAGAAACGCTTCGCCTATGCGACTTTTCTGTGGTCTCGGTATCTTCAAAAGTGAAGAGATAAGTGCGAATAGAGATCTGATCCTTGACAATTGAAGTTTCTCCAATGTTTATTTCTATCAATGTTAATTAACTTTAATCTTGGTTTATATAACTTACTCTTTATCTTCTTTTAGTTCTAACAATTAGAAAAAGATGAAGAGTAAGTTAAATTGAGATTAAGTTAATCTACATTAATAAAAATGGACACAAGTTCACTCTTGTTCATCTTCTGTCCTGAAGAAAGATTAAGATTGAGAACAAAGCAAAATTTCTTTGTGCTTCCACCTTATTTATATTACTGTGTATAAATAAACGAGCATAAATTTCGCGTAACTTCATTAAATATTTAATCTCTTAGTACACTTAGAAAAGTATATTTTTCATACATCTTTATAAAAGTCTTAATAAAAAACGTCTTAATAAAAACTTTGAAGGATAATATTGTTTGTACATATATTAACATTTGTAACGCGATAGCGCTTAAGGTGTTACAGATAATCATTTTGCATATCTATTATCTAGAAACAACTGCATTATTTATCATTTATGCAAATTTATCTTAATGCAACAAATCAATAAATTTACAAAGTTGATTTTCTTCGGAGAAGGTCATCTATATACAGGGTGGTCCACGCAATTGGGTCGGGTTATATCTCGAGTTTGGTTAGTGATATAAAAAAGTTGTAGAGGAAAAAGTTGAATGGTATAGGAACTGTCTCTTATACACATCTAGATGTGTATAAGAGACAGATAAATATAGATTAACTTTAATCTCGGTTTAACTTACTCTTTATCTTCTTTTAGTTCTAACAATTAGAAAAAGATGAAGAGTAAGTTAAATTGAGATTAAGTTAATCTACATTAATAAAAATGGACACAAGTTCACTCTTGTTCATCTTCTGTCCTGAAGAAAGATTAAGATTGAGAACAAAGCAAAATTTCTTTGTGCTTCCACCTTATTTATATTACCGTGTATAAATAAACGAGCATAAATTTCGCGTAACTTCATTAAATATTTAATCTCTTAGTACACTTAGAAAAGTATATTTTTCATACATCTTTATAAAAGTCTTAATAAAAAACGTCTTAATAAAAACTTTGAAGGATAATATTGTTTGTACATATATTAACATTTGTAACGCGATAGCGCTTAAGGTGTTACAGATAATCATTTTGCATATCTATTATCTAGAAACAACTGCATTATTTATCATTTATGCAAATTTATCTTAATGCAACAAATCAATAAATTTACAAAGTTGATTTTCTTCGGAGAAGGTCATCTATATACAGGGTGGTCCACGCAATTGGGTCGGGTTATATCTCGAGTTTGGTTAGTGATATAAAAAAGTTGTAGAGGAAAAAGTTGAATGGTATAGGAAGGTCTACTTTCCTAGGAGTTTACTTTTTTCATAAATGCAACGATGCATCTAAGAAATGCAAATGCATTTTTTGTTTAAATGGAATTACATATTTTTTTAAATGTATATCGGTTCCTCGGAACAGCCTGCGTAAAAAAGTATTAGGGTACAATGTAAAAAAAATCAACAATTTGTGAGATATATCACATTTTTGGTTTCGTATGCTTTATTTAAGAAGATGTTCGAACGTATTGCCTTCACATTGTAAATACTTCATAAAGGGTTACCTCAAAGATAAAGTGTATTCGCGTCCATTTCTTTCTGTAGAAGACTTAAAAGAACGAATTAGATTTCATTGCTCTAACATAAACAGAGATCACCTTCATTGTGTTATGAAAAACGTAAAAAAACGATTTATGAAGTGTTTACAATGTGAAGGCAATACGTTCGAACATCTTCTTAAATAAAGCATACGAAATCAAAAATGTGATATATCTCACAAATTGTTGATTTTTTTTACATTGTACCCTAATACTTTTTTACGCAGGCTGTTCCGAGGAACCGATATACATTTAAAAAAATATGTAATTCCATTTAAACAAAAAATGCATTTGCATTTCTTAGGTGCATCGTTGGATTTATGAAAAAAGTAAACTCCTAGGAAAGTAGACCTTCCTACCATTCAACTTTTTCCTCTACAACTTTTTTATATCACTAACCAAACTCGAGATATAACCCGACCCAATTGCGTGGACCACCCTGTATAGAGGTTTGTTCGCGTCGCCATGCCCCAACATGCTCCTACTCACTCCAATGCACTCTAATAGGTTGGCGTCACCGGAATGACCGAAATCAACGTATTGGGGTGCATTGGAGTGAATAGGAGCATGTTGGGGCAGGTGACGTGAACAAACCTTAGATCTTACTTTACCATACTTTTTGTATTATTATACTCTATTACAAATTGTACTATTTTATCTATCATTATATATCTACCATATCTATCATTTTATACTATTGCATACTTTTTGCACTTATGCAGGGGATAAAATTACATTTATAACTTGCGAGGCTAATGTAATATTTTAGATTTTATTTCTTTGTATACAGTATTTTCTTTACTATAGCTTAGTCCTCATATGTCTCATATTTTCGCGCAAATAAAACGCTATACGATCTAGAGTCAATGACTCCAAAAGTAGCCTTGAAGCAGCTGCATTTGCATAAAATGACAAACTCTAATCCATTATATAAATCTTGCGGTTAACACGATCAAGAGTCATTAAACATTACAATATTCCGTAACACGTGTTCATGTCGTTTTTTACTCGTTCCCGCACGCTCGCGCGGAACGAGCTATAAAGTTAAGGAATATCG
Organism: Aphaenogaster ashmeadi; assembly: GCA_003063805.1. Classification (NCBI taxonomy): domain Eukaryota; kingdom Metazoa; phylum Arthropoda; class Insecta; order Hymenoptera; family Formicidae; genus Aphaenogaster; species Aphaenogaster ashmeadi. Next base: position 177,671 of record NJRQ01000332.1, read on the forward strand.
CCCCAGGAACGCGTGCGAGACAAGTTAGCGGTGAGTCATCGCGTATTAAATGATGCAATCGCGTAATTGCGAACTCGTGCGTCTTGTTGCAGACGAGAAGGAAATTCTGCACGGTATTAGCGGCGAATTTAAGTCCGGCGAATTGGTGGCTATAATGGGGCCGTCCGGAGCTGGGAAATCGACGTTGCTGAATGCTCTTGCCGGTTTCACGTAAGTACCAAAAATTCAGGAATTGTGTTCCATGAATACATGCATTAAAATTAACGCGTCCGCAAATTTTGGAAGTTTATTTCTTTTTTGTGCACGCGCGAGTACCCTCTTATTGTGCATTCCTTAACATGCTCTCCGAATGATTCAATGATCTTATTATTCCGCGTTTTTTATTTTTATTTACACGGGATCTTACGAGCAGTTCAAGGGTTACTCGTCACGGTACGCGGGCGTACGCGATATAGAATCCTGACCTTTGACAAGATAACACAATGAACCGCATTTGTACTCTTGTAATGGAATTCGATAGGGGAATTCCATGATGAAAAACAGAGCTTCAGACAGTACTGTATCTAATAATTCGCTATTTTTCTGTTATCACGATCAATCGCTAGAACGAGCGAGCATTAAAACGCGAACATGTTAGAAAACACGTAACGTCAATTACATTCAATGTTAAAATAAATAATGCGGAAAACTTTATTCGCTCTGACCCAAACTAGTTTATTATTCGACTACACGTGAAAACGGCGTTTTTGTAAAAATTAGTTTTTTTGCGCATGTGTCACACCACGATCGCAAATAATCGTCTACGTGCAAAGCAGCTTGATGAAGAGTAGAATATTATCGTGGAATACTAAGTGTTCGTAAAGCTACTTAATAGGCATGCTCACGTAGAAAACGTTCAAGCGTGCATCAAGTAATCGCTATTTTTTTCTTGTAATTCCGATATGCACTTGATGGGAGCATCGTTTTCAAATTAACTTACACGGAAATTTTTTTGCAAAAAACATATCCTTGCCGCTTTTCAACAGACGAATGAAATAAAATCTCATGAAAATCAACACGTTACATGCGCGAATCAATACACTTAAAAATGAATCATGCGCACCTCGTTAATTAGTAATATTTCTGTGATCATTCACAAAACGCGTCTAATCTTCTTTGCGAATCTTTTCTAAAGTTTTTAAATTCGATTTGTTTCTCACAGTTTGCTCGAAACTATTTCTTTTTACATATTAATAATTAATGTGTAATATTAATTATTGCGTTAATTATTATTAATACATAAATTAAGTGGAGATTCTTTACGTTATAATTGATGTGGCATGTCGGATTATTATGGATAATATTTACTTGCAGGATTTTAAAACTTTCCGTGCGAATGTTCGATAAACATCTTTTATGCTGCACTTTAATGATGCGTTATTTTATATTGTGCAATTATTATGATAAGTAATTCCGATAATATATAATTCAAGTATTAAAAAAAAAAAAAATATTATATCAATATTATATCAATATTATTTGCTTCGGCGAAGCTAATTTTAATACTGTTTTGCAAATTAGACCTTGATATTTCTGCAATTATAGATCGCAGAAAACATTGGAAAATGAGCTTTAATCGGACGATTAGATTATATAATCATCTTAGATTTGATTATTGATAATAATTCGTATTTCACTTCCTACTTATTATATCGTAAAGTATGTGTATGTAATAACATGTACGGAAGAAAATCGGTTATATGTAAAATATATAGAAAATGATTGAGTTGTTTTTACCTAAAGTATTACTTCCGTAGATCTAGAGACATATTTTAGATCAATAATATTAATGTGATAACCTTAAGACATATATATTCTATATGTATGTGTACATTAGAGTTCTTTTTCCTTTTTTCCTCACAAATATCGTTTATTACATAAAATATACATTATTTACATACATGCATTTACAATATGATGTCGCAAGTTGAAAATTCATTATCGATCTTGTTATTCTATGTAAGAAGATATTAAGATAAAAGCATTAACAAGTGATGAGATCTTTCACGTTTTCTATTTCAAAATACATATATTATAAGAAGATTCGCAAAGTGTTCGCTCCTTTGCGATGACTTTACCTTAATGCAAGAAAAAACATGTTATTCTGTTAAAAAATAGCTTCAAATCTTAAGCGATTTATTTATTTACACAGACATATTGTCCATAAGGTATCTCTCTCAAAACTAAACGATTTTTATGAACAATAAGCTGTTTCTGTGTAATTCTATTTATTCTCGAGATATTTGTGCATTTACATTAAAAGAAACATCAACTATGAAGAAATATCTGCCGCGAGGTTCGAGTTAACATTGATTTATATTTCGAGTTAACATTACGTATAACTAACGCTTCGAGTTAAACATTAATTCAACTACATTAATCTAAGCGCGCATAAAAATAGAATATCTTTAGTTGCGTTGGATGGAAAAAACAGATCGTTTTTCTGATAATAATTGCTGCCTGATTGCCATATCTCAATAAATTAAAAAGATTGATTAAAAATGAACTATTCCGCAGCGCGCTCATGCGTCTAATTAATAATTATCTATTCTGTATCTATTCTATTTTCACATCACATTTGACGCATACATATCACATATTATTCATATTACAGTCTCAGCTGGAATTCACTCTTCGCTTCCGCTTGAAATTGCTGCATGATGTTATATGATATCAATTATATCTCAATGCAATTTAGCTACCGTAAAATTACGTAAATAGTCAACAATATTACGAGGCTTCAATGCCAGATCGTACTTTCGAAAATGAATCAGCCGCGTCGAATACATTTATGGATACTTACGTCCTTCCGTACAACGTTATCTCACGTGTATTTTTTAACATTTTCCGCTGCAAGATAGCGGGTGTTTAACAATGTTTCTCTTTAACAATATAATTGTTCGCGTACGAATATAACGATGGCAATGCGTAGGGTAACGGGTGTGAGCGGAGAAGTTCTGGTCAACGGCAAAGTTCGAGTACCGCAGAGCGAACGATGGAAAAGGACCTCGTGTTACATACAGCAGGACTCTATCCTCAGAACGTACATCACTGTAGGAGAAGCCATGACTTTAGCCGCTCATTTGAAGCTCGGTTACACAATCAGCTCCGCTTACAAACACTCTCAGGTTGGTGACAATGGATCCATAGTCCACTTTAACTGTCACGTCGTGAATTTTTCCTCGCGGCCTGACCTCTCTTTGAAAGATAGGAAGGATTTCGTATCTTCAGTTTCAGAAAGAGAGCGTGAGAAAGATTCGACTTCTCCTTTTCTCTTCATTTTCCTCACAACACATTCGATTTGTGGATTACGTTCCCCGTTATCTCTGAGACGTTCCCTGCCGCACCTTCTAATGCTATTTTCCGCTTGATACATATATGCGCAGGTTTTGGAGCTGTTGGAGATACTAGGACTGAGCCATTGCTATGACACGTTATGCGGAAAATTGTCGGGAGGGCAGAAGAAGCGGCTCGATATCGCCTTGGAACTTTTAACTAATCCTTCAGTATTATTCCTTGATGAACCAACGACTGGTGAGTGACACGTGAATACATCGTGCGATTGGCACGATTATACATATAATAAAAAATTCAATGTTTAAAAAACAATTAAAATACGAAATCTAGTTAATTCTTGAGCGATTTCGCGAAAATCGTCGTGATTTATAAAAGACTGAGTAGGTAAAAATAAAATTAAGAAGCAACGAAGAACTCTATAAAAGCTTGGTACAGAATATCATCAGAAGAAAAATTAAACAGACGTCGACGGTACTTAAAGAGTATTTAAGCAGTCCGAAGATAAAAAATGTACTGTAACTTCGATAAATAGATGATTCTGCTAAATAATATTTTAATCGTTAAGCTCAGAAAACATGTAATAGCTAACTAACGATATGTTTCGGAACTACATGTCAAGACGTAGCTGACAGAAAACAAGATATCTGACTATTTATTAATCCGCAAGCTAATCATTATAGTATAAGAAGCCGAAGATGATTAGTATGTTTCTATAGACTTTTTTTCTATTTTTATGAGCTTTATTAATAATTTGCTTGATAGCTCTCAAATACCCTATGTAAATTAAAATTGATGCAAATGATCGCGCAATTGTATTTTGTTACGAACAATTTATGAACATCGTAATGCGATCTCTCGACTTAAAAGTCTTTGTTTATCAAGTTATTAATCGTAGCCATAGGCGCAAAAAACGATTATCGTATCGCAAATAATGCAGTTAATAATTGCCTGCGATGACAGTCCAATATTTTACATTGAATTGTATTCATGTTAGATTACACAGTAGAAAAAGTTGTGACGTTACAATCATGCCACGCCGCGATAGTTGAACCAGCAGAGGTCTCGCAACAACCTGTCTCGCGATTCGCGATGTGTATTTCCGATTACCTCATTCTATTTCCAGTCTCAGTTACGCTTGCTTAATAACGCAGCACCTGTACGATAGACCTTAGATTTATCATCGGGATTGCATCATCGCAGGAGCATAATATTGTTGCACATCGTCGGTCGAAGCTCCCCCCCCCCCCCCAGATAATGCGGAGAGAAATGCAACGTGAGATATCAAGGGGATTGCCCTCGAATCTCATTCCGTGCTTTATGAGTTGCGTGCGGGTCGATTGCGAAATGCAATTTTCCGCAGAATGTGTATTGGCGCTTTGTAGGACACCGTGGAATTATTCAGCTTGACCTTTCAGGTCTGGATTCCTCTTCATGCAGCCAATGCGTCGCTCTTATGAAACGATTAGCGGAATTAGAAAGGCGTACAGTAATCTGCACGATTCATCAGCCGAGCGCCTTGATCCTGGAGATGTTCGATTCCCTGTATGTGCTGGCGAATGGTTACTGCGTATACAGAGGCCCGGTTAGCTCGTTGTTACCGCACCTGGCCTCCATCGGCGCCCACTGTCCGCCTTATCACAATCCAGCGGATTTCGGTACGTTCGGTTTATCATAGCTGAAACAATTAGGACGAGTCTTTAGTTTAAACCTGAGTTATCTCTCGTCGCTTCGATAGTCACACGCGAATGCAACGTGTAACTAACGGGATGAGAAACCACCAAGGCAGAAACGGACCAAGGCCGCATTCCGCGGTGGTCCGCTCCAAGATCGCGAAATCGTATCTAAAAGAGAATCAGAAATTGCACGATGTTACGCAAGAGCGACTCGACTCGACTCACAAGAGTGTAGTAATAGTCTCGAATAAATTGGGTAATAATTCTGAGTAAACTAAGTTTAAAATGTAGAAAGCTTTTAATATTGCCGATATAATTGAGTACAGCAGGTATGATTCAAAAAGATCTTCTCGGATAGCACCGTCTAATTATGGATCTGATCTGTTGTAAGCTCTTTACCTAATGCATCAAGATAACAAAGTAAGAACAATCGCGTGTCAACGTCTTGTAACGGCATGCTTGAATAAGTTGATTGCAAGTTGCACACTGATGTGTGCGCGGCGGATGTTGAAACGATCAACATTCACTTTGAAAACGTTCTGCAACAGCGAATAATCATAGTTCTAGAAATAATGGCTCTAAAATCGAATCCTTGAATTCGTTTCAGTTCTCGAGGTGGCGATCGGCGAATACGGGATTTCGCTCGATAAGCTAGTGACAGCGGCGGAAACGATACCGAACGATCAGAAAACGGTCGCTCCTACCACGAGGCTGCCCGAAGAAAGTAAGATCGCTTCCCCTTCGGAGGAATTTTACTTGCGGAGGTCATAAATCTAACTGTAAATAACTCGAGCAGATAAAATATTTATCGGATCGTTTATATACAGAACGGGACCGCTTATGCGCATACGAGAGAATATTTCAGCATCTTTTTATAGATACTCGATTATTTTCTTATAAAAGTTGTATGAATATTCGACGGCTTAAAACTGTTTCGGCTTAAAACTGTTCGATAGTCTATAAATATATAGTTAGGCTCATGCCTTATTTATGTTAAACAAGATTTCCTTACTATACAAACACGATAAAAAATTCGCTGAAAAACTTATAAATATGCAAAATGACTTCTTTCTATTTCTGTCTCTCTCCTTCTCTGTTCGCTAATGGGCATATTATGAAATGTCTGTACTTCTATTTTTAATTCACTTAACATTCTTGTGTACGCAAGGCAGTAAATTATCGAAGAGCTCCGAAAAAAATTGCTTATCCGACAAAATTTGTCAAAGTAGTCTGCACACGGAAAAAACGATAAGGTTGCCACAACCACAATAATAGTAATATTTGGTACAGCCACGTCCTGTGGTTGTCACATTCACATTGTTTTGTGTAGTGCATCTATATATGTTTGTCTCAACATTCACTATGTTTGCTGTACCAAATGCATATAGTTGCCTTCACATCAACGTGAATGTGACAACCACAGGACGTGGCTGTACCAAATATTACTATTATTGTGGTTGTGGCAACCTTATCGTTTTTTCCGTGCAATGATAATTATTATAATGCTGATTTATATATACATATTTATATACATTTATATACATATTATTCCAGCAAACAGACTCAAGGAACCGCCACCACCTGCCGGTTTCCTGACGCAGTGCTATCTTCTGTATAAGAGGCAGCTGTTAAGCTTGAAAAGAGACTACTCGTTATTGATGGCGCGATTGATTTGTCATCTGTTTATCGGTGTAATCTTCGGGTACCTGTACATGGGAAGCGGCTATCGAGCTAATGTCTTAGCGAATTACGTCTACCTGTACGGATCGTTGTTGCTTCTCGTCTATACCGGAAAAATGGCTGTTACTCTTGCCTGTAAGTAGTTAATTATATCTAGAGCCATTAAATGTGTTTGTGAGTATAAGTATTCAATGACAAGTTACATATCGGAAAATACTGATTAATACTACCCAGTAAGCAAGAAACATTAAAGTAGCATTTAGAAATGTTGATTTTATGTGCATATTTTGAATGTTTGTAAATAATATTGTATAAATATTTTAAAAAGATTAATTCATAACATGATTTTTCAAACATTGTTGAAATGTTTTAAAAACATTACTGCAAATATTTTTTTAGTATTACATGTTCTATACACACCACACATACACACACACACAACACACAACGTTAAAAATTACATACTTGTAAACGTTGCATGTTAGTGAATATCGTTATAATAAGCAATATAGTTGTAGCAATGATTTTTTGCTTACTGGGTAATTAATCATTTAAGAATATATACCGTCTGCTTTCGTCTATGTTTAACATATTAATAATATGTTAAGCATTGTAAACACAAATTTAATTTAATTTTCATTTTGTCAAAATAATGGTGAAAGATATAATTCACATCCCTTGTTCTTGTTCATTGATACTTTGGCTTCAATAAGTTGAATAATTTGTAATATCAGACAAAGAAGAATAACAGCTTGTAATTTATCAAAGGAAAGCGCTGGGGTATATTATTCGCATTAGTCATCACAATGACAGATCCCTATTAGTCACATTAGTATTATGATATTCTACGCGTGTATCATTAATGTAAGCGATTATTAACGTCCTCGAGGCGTTCAGATCTTTTTTTTTTCTTAGAAACATTAACTTAAAATCAATGTTAACATTAAATCTGTTTATTATGTATTTAATTCATGTGTTTAAATTCAATTATTAAACGCGTCTGCATTGTGTATTATATGCTAGAACCCAACTAGATCGTATTTTCCATTTAACCTTTCCAACTTCATATTCTGACTTAATTGTTTTTAATTTCATATGATTTAACTTTATTTAATATTTTAATTACCACCGCGCTTCACTTATGAGCATTGATCTTTGTTAAATTTGTAAGATTTTATTACAGAAATTATTATGTTAATTTTGATCATCAAGATTTCACTTAATAAATACGACCTGTGTTTATTTAAATTGAATATACCAACGAATATATTGCCATCACGTTATGTTTGCGAATTCTGTCAGAGGGGCATAAGTTTAATGCGGGCGCAGTTGATGCCAATATGCTGCAATTGCTGCAATTTTCATTTCCTAAGTTAGCGTGCAACAGTTTGACTTCGTCAAGCGAGAACTGTTCGTTTTTTTTTGTTACCTTCGCAACGCGCCGTGCGTGCTAGATCGAATGATATTGAAGGTCAGATTTCACCTGTTTCTTTTGTTGCTTCATTTTATGATTTCATGTGATCTGTTGTAGTAGATTTCACTCCGAGTCTATTTGACTTCTCAAATTTTATGTGCATACATGTATATATATATATACACATACACGTAAGGTGTATGTGTGTATTTGTGTGTGTACGACCTGTACGTATGTATACTCCTGAATTTCACTAGCTGTTGAAAACGTCAATCACTACGGCTGTCCAGAACTGTCGTCACGAATCTCACTTATCTTTCGAAATGCCGTAAGTTGGTTGACGATAATTATCTTCAGTGTTGCTGCATCAAGCAGTATGTAATATTCGTGAACGCGCGGCGCCGCGGCTGTCATTACTCCGAAATGTGGGTCAAGGAAACACGAATATCTTTACCACAGTTGTGATAAAATTTCATAGAGCGATCACTCGACGCAACTCTCGCCTCGGTGCATCCTGCAGCATTTTCGAGGAAAACAACTAGACTCGAACAGAGAGCGATCAATAGCGTAATACCTCTATTTATACTTTTATTACCAATCTGAGTAATTTATCATGACTATTTTATGATTTGATAATTTATTACCTCGATAATCGTGAACAAATGATGGATGTCTCAATATGTGGATATTAACTTAATAAATTGTCCCACAATATGCCGACGAATCTTGCGCAATTCTGTCAGCAAAAAATACATTTTACATAGAATGAAAATGAATAAAGCTAAATAAGTGATAATTGACTTGTTTATAGCAAAACTATAGAGAATCAAATCAAGGCTTATACAAGCCTATCAATTCATTTAGGTATTTCGTTTATTCATGTGATGAATAGTATCTGCGATTTCTTTTCTTCTTCCGTTAAAATTTCCTCATCACAATATGCATAAATGCGTTCCATTATATATTCTATTTCTGTGCATATTTACATCATAAATTAATATATGTATCTGTCAGGACAACTTCGACCAAAACTCCGATTAAGTTAATCAATTAATTAATTCAGATTAATTTAATCAGCAGAGTTGCTTCAAGCAAAATTTCTAACTATATTAGTCGTCCTTAATCTAATCTTTTTTTCCATATATTAAACAATAAAAAATTAATAATTCCATCTACCTTAACAAAATAGTATACAGGTATATATTACTCAATAAGTTAATTACCGATTAAGTTAATCGCAATATGGTCGTAGTCGGCCCAAGCTGAATTTCCACAGTCAGAATCCTTACTTCGGGTATCGTTATCTTGGTATTCAATGAGTATTCAGTTTCAGTTTACACGCCTCTTTGTTTCAGTCCCACTGGAGATGCAGATTCTCATGAGGGAACATTTCAATCGCTGGTACCGGCTGGCGCCGTATTATATCAGCATATTGCTGGTCGAGATACCCTTTCAAGCAGCATGTGCAGCAGCATATCTGGCGGTGAGCTACTGGCTGACTGGACAGCCCGTAGAAACGCATCGTATAATATTTTTCATGGTGGTCAGCATAGCTGCCAGCCTGACGGCGCAAGCATGGGGTTTCTTCATCGGCGTTACTACGCCGATTAAGGTGAATCTCTTCGGAATACTTTCTTCTCTAAGTGACACTACCGTAAATCCATACGCAATTCCAGACCTGAAGTTACGCAATTCAGTAGATATGTAGATTAATTCAGTCGCAGATCCGAGCGATTCATCTATTCATTGGTGTTTTGTTGAATGATTATTTTAGGACGCTCTGTTTTCCTCAACTCTTCTTACATTTTATTCTTTTTCATAGACTCTACATCATTAGCTTCACTGTTACGACCCTTAATGATTGCGCTTTCGCTTGTCTCTTGCAAATATTACTTAGACATAAAGAAAATTTTTAGAATTGCATAAAAAGTTTTGAACCGCCGTTATATCTCTTTTTGTTTTCTTTAAAAGAACTTCATCTCCAATCATTACTTTGTACACGAGTATTTTAAATTTAAGTTTAAATTTTTTACTTTAAGTTTAAATCAACGAGTTAATGCGTTAAGAATTAAATCCCATTATTCGCCTCCTCTAGCACATCCCGAAATCCAAGAATTATAGACACAGATATCCGTTCGATTATGACGGATCCAAGAATTTTCGAGAGTAAATAACATTTATATGCTCGCATATAGGCACACGTGCATATTTATATATATAAATATGTAAATCTCTTGTATATCCATTGAGAATTATGATTAAATACGCTAAGCCCCGGTAAAAAATTTTCATATATAAATATATATAAAACTTGTATAAACATATAAACATATATAAACACATGTATAAACATATATAAATATATATAATTATGTATCAAATATGTCCATGCATAAAATTGCTCATATATAACCATATATAACTTTTCTATACATTTATATATAATTATATATAATTATATATAAAAAATTTTATATATATGGACATATTTGATACATAATTATATATGTTTATATATGTTTATATCTGTTTATGTATGGTTTATATATGTTTATATATGTTTATATATGAAAAATTTTTTACCGGGAGATATTCAAGTTTAGACGTATGCAGGAAAGAAAGACACTAAATTTCATAATTTTTTGCAGATCGCAGTCTTCATTGGCCCGATACTCGCGGTGCTGTTCTCCATCTTCGGCTTCTGCATACGTTACTTTGACACGCCGCCAATGTTCCGCTGGATGTTCCACATATCGTATTTCCGCGCGGGTTTCCACAGCCTGTTGTACACCGTATACGGATTCGACAGGATGGACTTGCTGTGCGACGAACTTTATTGTCACTATAAGAAACCCAGCAAGTTTCTGAACGAGATGGAGATCAACGACATAAGTGTGGTCAATAATTTGGTACTTATCCTCGGTATCGGGGTGCTGATGCATCTTCTAACGGCCAGCGCGCTTTGGTGCAAGCTCAACAGAAGATGAATCAAATACGATCCTGTCAAATACAGTATTTATGGTATTGCATACAGTCTCTTTGAGGAGCGTACGTATTCTGAGATGTTTTTCCCGTGAGAAACGCGAAAATATAAAGAGATTCCATGGGAGAGATTCCACCGAAAATTCGAAAAAAGTTGAAAGATCGCTGAGAGAGTTAGCGAAGTCATTATTTCTGCCTTAGCCCTTGGTCTCGCTGGATACGAGATGTTTTGAGAATGTTTTTCTTATCGATTCGAAAATCTGAGGAGAGACTGGATGTCATCATCAAATCTTTTAAAGCTACCAGTCGTAGGGACTTCTTAAAGAACTCTATTTAGCGAAATAAAGTGCTAGTCGAAGTTATTTTGTATTAATCGTGACAAGATGCTACGATCGCCAGCAATTTCGTTCGCCAAAAGAGGTGATATTCAAGGATTAAAATGAGAAGGTTTATATAAAGCTGAATATGTATATAAGCCTGATTGTGAGTGATAATTAAAGGACAGATATACATGACACACCGCGCATTGAGCACCGCTATTATAATTTATAGTCGTATCTAAAGCTCTAAAAACGTACTAAACAATATGCTAGTTTAAACTTTAATGTTTATTTATAATTCGCGCTTTTAGTATTATCTATGGATATGTGAAATTATCCAAGTATATGTGAAGGTTTTGTTAACTGAATATTTCGCACTCTCTATTTTTGCACACAATATCTTACCGTAGAAAAAATCGTAAATACGACCTCTTTTTCTGAGAGAATATAAGCGACCATATTTTATAGAAAAATATAAAGCGAAAATAAATATTATTGCTAATCGTCGAATTTTTCTAAGAGGAAATGGTTCTTTTTTTATACTGACTTTGTTGACTGAAGTCATTCTTTATGTGATAAAAGAGCACTGTAAATTGTTAAATACATTCATTTACTCCTATTTTCTTTATTTCATGCTGCTTCTGTATCATTTCTACATTTAAGTACATGTTTTCCACATCCTTATACAATACAATCCAATGTGACACAATCCCATCACCTTACCAATTAATAGGTCCGTAAATTTATATACGAGCACATATTTTTTACGTAATAATTTACAATTCTAATATTAATTATTTTATTTTAAGTTTTGCAATATCAATGAAGATGTGATCAACATGAAGGAATAATTTTATAATTATCAATTATATAATTAATATGAATAATTGAAAGAAAACTTCAAGTGAGACACGTTAAATATGCATATAAAGAAAAAACGTTGGAAATAAAATTACAATATCGTTTCATATCTTATCAATTGATTCGGTTTATCACAAATTAGATAATATTCCGTGTTAAAAAAAATATGATCTCGAAGATAGATGATTAAAGAAAATCACAACTTTCTTAACAGAATAGCATTTAGGTATTGTCATTCTTTAGCAAATAGCTGATTTAACATCACAATTATTAATATTACCCAAGACGGTTGATCTTCCAAGATTGATTACATTTTACACATAGGGTAGCAATGTATAACGATATATTTTGCATTATAAAGCTTCGCGTTTGCGCAACGCGAGCTAGTCAGTGAGAATAACTTGTACAATTACAGTTTGTTTCAAAATTTTTTTATTTACGATGTTATATGATACTTCTTCTTAAAGTTTACAATAGAATTTATTTTCAATAAGAGCATTTGAACAGTTAATAACAAACTGACAAATTTACTCCCTTGATCTTACAAATATTATAATTATACTTTACTTTAAACTTAATCGACAATAATTCTAATAAATTAAAAATCGATTAATATGCGAAGATACGAATACAGTTTAATTACACTTAGAAGAGCATACCTAAATGTAAGTATCGTCTACAGAAAGGTATAATTATTCTTATCGCAGTAATAATAACAGTGATAATAATAATTGCAGTCTTGTTCGTTACTTGTATATTAATAATTTTTGAGGATATTTTCTGTTGTTCGTTATAGTTTCTTATATAAGTGCCATAAACATAGGTACCATACGCAAAAGTGATATTGCCATCACAACAATTTCTACAAGGAAGGTAATACTGTTCTTCTTACTAATTTGCTCTTTCTCTCTTATAACTTTAAGTATTAAAACGGAATAAAAATAGCGACTAGAAGTAAAATTAGTGAAAGACTTAACAATGTATACAATATTTTAACTGTTGGTTATATAGAGCTAAAGTAATTTACATTGAATTTATTCTATAGAATATTGCATATATAATATGAAACTGCATGTTTGGTGCTTCTATGTTATACATGTAAATTTTATGTACATTATTATTAATTTCTTGTAATTTAATTTAAAGTAATTCGACCAAATATCTTAGGACGATATAAAATTGTCTCTATAATTCCCGTTTTAATATGTCATATCTTCATTTCTACGGTTTGCATCTAAAATACTTTATGCAATAATAATAGCAATAATAAAGTTATCTTTACTTCCTTTTTCAAAACATAGTAAATTTCTCAATTGGATTCTATATCATGATGTTAATGGAAATAAATAGCTTATGGAAATTGTAAAATAGCTCAAAAATATTTCAAAATGTTCATGAGCAATTGATACATTCTTTCAGTACTTTACGACGCTGATCTTAATGAACACAGAACTTGTAATACAATTACGACACTACAGTTATTGATATCTATTCTTAAAACGAAATAAAACGAAATAATACGGCTAATCGTTAAAATTATGTCACATCATTATTTACTATGAAAAATAGATTTACATAAACATACTTAAAAAATATGCGCCTGATAATGTTTGTTCCTCATGTTGGTATATTTTTGCAGATAGTATTTCTGATTCACAAATTGATAAATATAAAAGATTGACTACCTCATGAAATGTAAAACATGTTAATTTACAGTGATATAATGATTCAGTAATATTCAAGTATTTAGTTGATAACAAAATATTGAGAAACATATCATCAACACAATTCGATTACAATAATCAACGGTATCAACGAAAAGTATCGTAACAGTAAATTTATAATTTTATAGGACACTTACTCTTAATTTTGGTAACTATATTGTAGTTTTCTTCTCAAGAAAGAAAAAGAGATAGATAGAAAAAGACTGCAAGAAGAAAAGAAAGAAAAAAATATAATTATAAAAGTTCAGAACTATATGTTCAGTTCAATAAGTAAAAATTTTTTAATATTTTAAACGAATTTTTTAAATTATTTTTTTTACGTTTTGTTCTAATTTTCTTTTCAAAAAAGAAAGAGGGAGAGAGAAAGAAACTGAAAGAGAGGAAAAGAAAAGAAGAGAAAATAATTATGAAAGCTTAAGATTATGTTTAGTTTAATACATAAATTTTTTTTTAATATTTTAATTTTGAATTTTTTAATGTCTTTTAAAAAAATTTTTTACGTCTCATATATGCGATTCAATCAGTCTCGGATAAAAGATCGCCGTAAAACATTCTTGTCCATAACAGCAATATCTACAATACTTTCCTTTGTTGCCGTTAAAATATTAGGTACACAAGTATATATATATCTGTGTATATATGTATTTATCCTAATATTAATAAACACTAATAAAACCTATATCATACGGTACAGAGAACATATGAGACGATTACATAGGCACAATACTGTAAACTAATAATTTAACATAAAAGAAATTTATATATAATCTTCATCGTTGAAAACATCGGTTAACTAAAACAAAAATGATTGGACATAAGGGGAAAGTAAAGTTTCTATACCGTTCGATCAGTGCGAAATTGAATAATCAAGTTGGAGAGGACAATCGCGATTATAAAATATAATTTCCATATCTACTATTTACAACAGGATTTCTATGCTCCCTTCTCTTGATAATTATTTACATCAAACATCGTTACAGCTCAACTCAATCGCAATTTTTTTGTTTCACTTTTCTTTGCGCCTCTGTTTCATCTTCTGTGCCATAAAGATGAGCTCGGTGCTTCATTTCAGTCGCAACAGACTTTAATAAACCAACAGAGAAACAGAAAAGTAAACGTAAGAATAACGTAAGTAATAAAGAGAAGAAAGGTAATCAAATAAAGAAAATAAGCCACGTTAATAAATATTACATTACTGATATTAATTTCTGACCAAACTCACCAGACGAGAGCGCACTCTTTTTGGCATATCTTCTTGTAAACTGTAAATTTCATTGCGCTTTAAAACGAGTTGAGAGCTATCCTCGAAAATCACCTAAGTAGAAAAAGTGTAGATTGCAATTAATAATTAAATAATCATTAAGGAATAAATTAATTTTTGCATTATAAAGAGATTACTTACAGTAAACATTATTCGATGATTTGTACCTTCGAATACGCCGTCATATGTTTGACCATCTGTCCAATTCACCTTCACTGCGGTTCCGAGTGGAGGTGTATTTCCAGGATCATAGTTCTAAATAAATTTCAATACAAAGTATATGTAGAGCATGTTTCGAAAAAAATATTTTTAAAAAAACAGGCTTTAATCTTTGATCAATAAAGAAACCGACAAGAATTAGTTATGCAACTCTATAGAGATTGAATTAATAAAATGATAAAAACAAATTGAAACTTACGGTTATATCTGAAGGGTACAGATCTTCACTGAAGCTATTATCATCGGTAAATGTAACCATGTAAAAAAGGATATCCTGGATAGCCTCTACTTTGGCTTGGTAATATCGTTTGTTACGATGCTTTGCCCAGACAGTTTCCCCTTGACGTATCTGTGGGATCTTTTCTTTGCCTTCGTCATGTCCGTTACACGTTACCTAGATGTCACAACATTGACGTTAATGTTTACAAATTTACTAATAATCGTGTTTTACACGATTAGAGAATACTATACCTGAAGTTCCTGTGAATTGTATACTGGTATATTAAACGTAGCGCCTGCCGCGAGGCCGCAAGATGGATGAAACAAATTGTTACACTGTTTACATTTCAGGCACGCTCCACCGTCTTGCCCGCATAAACAACATTTCTTGTGACATGTGTCTGTCATAATTGTCAATACATTGATGGGATCTTTATTTATGGCATCTTTGAATGTGGCTCCTGGTATCATAAGTGTGCATAAGATATGCGCCCATCTACTGTCGCTGGTACGCTTCATAGGACCGCCAAACATCGGACACAGGCAACACATCTAGTTTCGTGATAACAAAGCAGAATTAGACGAAATGCATATTTGATAGGGACGAAAACAATAAAAAAGGTAGATTTGTTAAACACGCACCACATCATTTCTGCCAGCTTTACATCTGTCGCAAGCCCAATTTCGAATATCCGTAGGTAATATAGTTATACCATAGCAAGATGCATGAACAGTTACGTGACATTCTCTGCATCGTAAAAGTTTATTGTTCTCTGGTTCCACAGCTTGTTCTTTAGAGTTTGCTGCAAAAATACTGGCCGACACCTGATAAACATAAATTATTTTTTCAATAAGTATCTTCGCAACTTTTTGTGCGTACATTCAAAGAGAAGTGCTTGTTGCATGTATTGAAAAGAAGATTGCTACTGAAAAGTTAATAATTATTAAACATCATTTTCTTACCCATATCGGTGTACTTTCAGGTAGCGTAGTTGATTTGCAATACTTCCAATCAGGTGGCATCATCCTACTGCTTCCGCTTGTACACGAGGCAAAAGTAGCGCATATTGCACAATGAGACACTTGAGCACTCCAATAATCATTGAATGCTTTTAGAAGCTCACTGTTTGGTATATTCGGATAGATCATCTCAGAAATATGTCCTGGTATTATTGTTGGCTGAGTACTGCAGAGTTGTGGCATATCGGCAGATTGTGTTGATGTAGATTGATCTTTTGTAGTTTCAATCACAGGAATTGCCGAGGTCATAATGGTAGCAGCTGCAGGAGTAGCAGCCGCAAGAGTAGCAGCCGCAGGAGCAGCAGCCGCAGGAGCAACAGCCGCAGGAGCAGCAGCCGCAAGAGCAGCAGCCGCAGGAGTAGCAGCCACAAGAATAACAGCCGTAGGAGTAACAGCCGTAGGAGTAACAGCCGCAGGAGTAGCAGCCGTAGAAGCAACTTCCATAGCAACGATGGGAGTAGCAGTCATAGTAGTGGTCACAGGAGGAACGGTCACAGAAGTACTGGTCATAAGAGCAACGGTCGCAGAATCAATAGTCACAGGAACAATAGTCGGCTGTTTTCTTCTTGTTGTAGCTTTTTTCTCTTTGGGTTTCCTTCTTGAGACAGGTGTTTTTAATGGTTTTGTTTTAGGCATGGGTAAGTGTAAACTATTATCCGTTTGTTTTTGTAAATTTTGTAACTGTGTCTTATTGTCAGGTATACTTAAATGTTTGTTTTCATATGATGTATCTTGCGTATTTGCAATTCGTGATGGAATATTTGAATCAGGTATAAATATCCGTGTATCAATAGGAACGTTAAGTTGAGTTCCAACAGAAATACCCGTAGCATTTCCAACAAAAGTACCCGTAGTATTTTCAACAGAAATATCCATAGTACTTGCTTGAGAAGTACTCGAAGATTCATTATTATTCGATTTATTATTCTTTGCTAATGGCTTCCTACGTGACGTTCCTTTTTGCGACCTTTGGCGCGATACAGCCTTGGTAATTTTCGCCATAGTTTGTTTTGATCTGCTTGCAGATGCAGGTAAAACATTCGTGGCTGTCGACATTTCGGTATTTTGCATCAGTATTTTTGACTCGTCAGCAACAGGTGTGATTTGAGCGGGAGGATATGTATGTACATACGACATCATATTTCGAACATTCATCTTTGGAAGTATGGAAGTATATTTTCTATTTGGATTTGGAATATCATGTAAACCTATTGTAGCTGTTGGACCTGTTTGAGAAGCATTTGAATATGCATTATTTTGCCAGTATGTCTGTCTACATTCCTTGGAACCATCATGTCTCATTCCAATATTGAAATTTGTGCCATATGGATTAAACTGCGACAAAGCACTGGGAAACATGGTGGGAGGGCAATCTGTCTTAGATACACGAGTAATAGCAGTATCAGCTGGAAGCCGCAATAAGGCTGTTTTTTCTAACGATGGTGGAGTACTAACTGCGCTATTGTTTTCGATATGCTGCGCTTCCAATTCATTCTCTAAAACTGGAGGATTGGAAGATACGAGAAGTATATTTTGTATAGGATTTCTAATGAAAATCTTTGGCATCTGGTGCAACATCGGCTGATTTCCAGCAGAATTTTCAGCTTGTGGTTTAGAAACTTTATTCGCCGATATATCAGGCGGTAGACTGAAACGAGGTGCTTTTATCAAGTCCTTACGGGTATTTTTTATTGATCTGTTTTCTGTGGACATTGCACCATGGACATTTTCGTAGTTGACATTCACAGACTGACTTATTTGAGGGGCGGCAGTTCTTGTACTTTCGTTTTGACATTCAGAATTTGTATTCTGTATAATGGCACAATAACTCTTTCCGCAATCTGTATTTGTAATTAGCATTTTTAAAGAATCACTTCTGTTTGTCGATGAACTAGTTGCTTTGCTTTCCACAGCACTGTTTGTTAATTTTGCCATGTCTTTTTTGTCGTCGTTAGATGCAAGATTTGTCTGACCAGTGTTAGTTATATTTTTGGTAGTTTTCTTCCTAAACTCGTCACTAAGCGCAACGCGAGGACATATATTCATTTTTTCTTGATTAGGTATATTTTTTAAATAAGCTTCAATATCAGATTGTGACATATTTTTGCATTGCACAGTGGCATTTGGAACGTTTAAAGTTGGTATATTATTGAAGAGCGATAAATTATCACGTTTGCGTTTACTTTTGGATACATGTTTTGGTTTCGATTTCTTCTGCTCGCTATGTTTTGAATGTTTCCTTTTCCTTTTGCCATATTTTTCAATAATTTCTGGAGGATTAAAACCATCTGCATGATGGTTGTCTATCTTTAGAGGATCTACAGGATCATCTTCTATGATAATTTTGTCATTATAACTTCCTTGAAGCACAGGAATTTCTTCGATATTTTCCTGGGCTATGTATTCAAAAGCATCAGTTACTTCAGATTTTACTTCAACTTTAATATTTACATCCGCAATCTGTGCATTAATTTTGGCATCTTTCTTAGATTTTGATTCAATTTTTTGTTTCTTTTCTTTATCTCCGCCGCTTTGTTTTTTTCTTCTTTTTTTGCTTTTCTTGCGATTATAACCGTCATCATACACAGATGCTTCATCAATTTCTAAAATAAAAGTATATGATCAGTAAAACGAATAGCTATATGAAATATGTATAAAGATATTATAACAATAATAACAAAAATGTACAAAGTTTTTACCCATTTCTCCTGCTTTTAGCCAAATATCTTCCAGAACTTCTAACTGTTGTTCGTCTGGTGGGTCTTCTAGTTCATCAAATTCGAAATCTTGTAAGGCCTTTTTAACATCCGGGGGAATATCGGCACGGTTCACAAATTCTTCCATGTTAACACTAGAATTTGTGCTCATAATATTCTTTTTCTTATGAATCATATGTCGCTTATTTTTTGATGTTGCACTCAAATAGCTATGCGGTAATTCACCATTGCTACTATTGTTACACAGTAAATCCATTTGTGACGGCATTGGTGCAGCAGTCTGCCTAGGATCCTCAGGATGAGGACCAACATCCTCACCATGTAGCCACAATTCATATCTACATTATCAGAGGATTAATTATAGATAGTACAGTAAATATTTGAATGTCAATGATGTTTAGCAAGTAATATTATAAAATTGTTAAAATGATTTTTAAAGAAAAGTCATTTAAATACACACCTGTCTGGTTGAAAACGTTTCACAAAGGTATCCATAGATATTTTAACCATGTCTTTACTGCAGGTACATTGCGTAGCTCTTTTTCCATATTCTACCCATCTAGGTGCCGCAAAATTGGTGGATTCGGCGCAATTGAATCCATGATTAAAACCAGCATGATAGCCATATGGAAATGTAATCATTATTTCTCCAGCTTCTTGCGTTATCTGCAAGAACAAAAAGTACGAAAAGTATGAAAAGCAGCTGAAGGAAATTTAAAATTTGTAAGTAGAAAACAAACCCACTTTGTTACATGGAATAGAGTATTGCCTTAGTATTTGGGGAGATATCAGAGACATTTTGTGGCGTAAGAAGGCTTGGCAATTTTGATAGCTGGTTGGGAAAAAGCCGCTGGCTAATCTTTCTAATCTACGTCCATGTTCCGGAGGTATGGCATACCATGTTTTCGGCGCGCCAAAGTGTAAATAATTTATGGAATAAAGATCCATATCCTCTGTATGCCAAGCGAACGTAGTTTTCCACATTCCAAAATACAAGTAAGCTGTATTAACGCCATCGATAGATATACCGTAATCTTTGTTTACGTAATCCAGAATTGTTCCTAAATGATTGATGTTCCATTCTGTCACGTCCGGATCAGTTAGGGAACCAGATACGTCTGCGCCATATATCGGTGCTACATATGTTATGTTTTTCCAGTATTTCCTCTCCAGATCCTCATAATCAAAATGACGAGGAGTAGCATACCGATCAGAATTGGCTAATTTACTATATTCCTGTACAGTGAGTGATTTCTTTTGGATATTAATTTGTTGATAAAGCCCTTGTTTTCCAGTAACAACTTGGCAGATTGGCGCTGGAATGGTGAGATCTAGCTCATCTAAATTATAGCCCCTTTTCCTCGGGACCCATTCGGGCGGTGGTATCACTTTTGCCAAACCAGCCTTATGAGCTCCCTGACTTTCCATATATTCCACATACTTCGTGAAATTTTTGAACTCCTCGTATGTCGGTCTGAAGACCTGTATACGGGGTATCCCTCTTGAATTACTAGCCATCGTTGAATTTATTATAGCTGCAAATCAAAATTTAAAAAATATTTGATATATAATATATAATAATACTATAAAAATAATCTTTAACTTTTAATAATAATATTGTTTAGCATTAATATTACAACAATAAAAATATATATTACTTTTCTTTTTAAATTATTAATTATATTTAATTGTTAATTGCAACAAATTATTTAATTATTTTGTGTATATACAATCTATCATTTCCTCTAATTTTTTAAATTTATTCATTTTATATATATTATGAAACATAAAAAAATCCCTTGGAAAAAATATTGTTCCTAACCGTGTTTGTTTCCATAATCGAGAAAATGAGGGTAGCAATTTTACATATATAACGTTGTTATAATAACACGGTATATATTGTGCTTAGAGTTTATAAAAAAAACAATCAGGAGATTGTGAAAGTTAAAACGCAGAATAATTTCTATCTAGAGACAATAAAGAGTGACGATTTTCTTTATTTCTCCTTAAGCATTAGTAAAATCTAGATATTACTAAAATCAACTTATAACATTGATGCATAGCAATAAATTTTGCACTGATTTATTGCGCTTTATTGACGGGAGCGGAATATTAGTGTTTTATGGACACTAAAGCGAAGTAATTTTCGCTTTTATCATTTTAATTTATAAAATTATAATACAAAAATGCACTATGCGATATGCAAAAATGCACTATGCACTATGTGAGGCAAAGATATCGTAAAGATATTAAAACTATCAAAATTTTGGACGTGATTGCAGAAATACAGTGAGATGAAGAAACGACATTTTTCTTCAATTAAATAACAGAGTTAACAGTTCAATTAAATAACAGAAATGTCGATGCGAAACAATCGCTCGATTACATTAAAATTTTGCCAATTATATTATATAAAACTGTGCGCATTATTAAAACATTTAACTGATATCAATTTTTGCTGTTCAATCATGATTACAAAAAACGAAGTGTGAGTGACGCATAAATTTCAAACATGTTCTGTTTTTCATGTTATAAAAATATATAAGAAATAGTATAAAAGTACCAATTCTTCAATAATTTAAATTAATTTCTTATGAGATGATCTTGAAAACTTGAAAAATACATTTAGAAAGATATTCCAGAAATATACTACGATAATAATACGTATGTATCTTGTGTGTTTATGTATACAATATATAAAAAAATATAATATATATGCATGTCGTAAGAATCTTTACCGAGGGGTAAACCGCTGAGGGCATTGCAATGTACAGATTTGAGGCATTAGTGGGCATTACTAGGGCACATTAGTGGGCATTACATAAAAAATTCACTAGTAATGTCCAAAAATTGTGTACTTTTGTGTACTTTTAGCGTACTTTTGTGTACTTTATGTACTTAGTAATGCCCAATTTTGGGCATTACTAGGCATTGGTGTACACAATTTTGGTTAGCGGTTTACCCCTCGATCTTTACGTCTCTATTCTTTCCTCGCTTCTCCTCTTTCTCTTATGTCCATTTCTACCAATGCAGATTAACTTTAATCTCGGTTTAACTTATACTTTATCTTTTTTAATTCTCAGAATTAGTAATATCTTTTCATGCACTAATATCTATTTCTACCAATATAGATTAACTGTAGTCTCGGTTTAGCTTACTTTTTATATAGATATATTTCTATCAATGTAAATTAACTTCAGTCTCGGTGTTCAAGTTATTCTTTATATAATAATACATTTCTACCAACGTAGATCAACTTTAGTCTCGGTTTATTTTACTCTTTATATAACAATATATTTCTACCAATGTAGATTAATTTTAGTCTCGGTTTAACTTACTCTTTATTTTTGTTCTAACTCTAAGAATTAGAAAAAGATAAAGAGTAAACTAAATCGAGATTAAAGTTAATCTACATTACGAGAAACGGACATTAATGCGTTAAAAAAATATTACGATACTTTCAAGACAAATTCAATCAATCCCGCGAGTACTTTTATCGGAGAAACAACAATTCGTTTATATATCACCTAAGAACCGTGGGTAAGAATAAATCGTCACGTTTCATTGATATCGGGGGATAGTATTGCATCACGCTCGTAATTGCTCTCAGCCCGATCGACATACGATACTACCCCTAGCGAAGGGGGGATTTTGTCACGGAATGTTAACGAGCGTTCGCGTCACAACGTACAATGTATAAACTTTCGTTACGTTGCATCTCATTCAATCCTCGTCACAGACATTTCCACGCACGTGATCGCGCGTCCAAGATTTTCGAATACCCATGTGCGACTTACGTGCGTAAACAAACAGCGGCCGCGTCAGAGAGCGCCAGAAGAGCCACGAAGGGGAGAAGAGCTGATCCGCGAAAGAATGGAAAACGAGGGTGAAGCAGGGGGTGAAAGAAAGAAAAATCGAAAACACACAATGGTGAACATGCGATTTTTCCGACGCACGCCCCGAAATAGGAAACGGAAGTTCTCGGCTTTTGAAGAACATGCGGCGGAAGGGAGCGTAGGCGGAGGGAGGGGGTTGCCACTGGTGGCGGTGGTGGAAGGAGTCTATAAACAAAATGGTAGTTATCTATTGTTGCCAGGACTCCCTCGGAAGGTGGAGAGAACTTTCGAGCGGACGGACGATCCGTCCGACGCGCACGGCGACCCGCTGGTCTCGCTCGCGCGGCATGACGTTTCCTTTTTTATGACGATTATTCACGATGCGTGCGTGCGTGCGCGCCTGGCGGACGCGGGGCGACGAGGAGCGTGATTGTAGGCTCGCGGGAGCTGAGCTCTCGGCGAGCGGGCTCGGGATCGGCGGCGGTACTTACAACGACAGACACGCCCGGCGATCACCTCTCCTGTATCAGTACCATCATCCGCGAAATCCTATCGTGAATTCTAGCACGGTCCCTCTCGATCACACACGAAACACCGTCGTTGTCGTCGGCCGTAGATGCTGCGAGGCTGCGAGCCGCGCGTCGTCCGTACGTATACGGCGAGGTGGCGTTCCAGCTCGACTCCAGATTGGGTCGCGGCGACCGCGGCGCCGCCTGCCAGACGCGTGCGAGATTCGAATTTTCGGCGTTTGTCACGTACGCCAGCGGCAGCCAGTGGCGTGCGTCTCTCTCTCTCTCTCTCTCTCTCTCTCGTGACGCAGAAATAGAACGTGCCCGAAGGAACGGAAATGCGCAAGATGGAAGGGCTCCGCGTGAGACTCGACGACTCGATTGCATTAGATTGCATCGATCCCGAACGATTTTGATCGAACTTAACCTGGATCGACTTAATCGATAATGAATTGAAACCGGCAGAATTCTGTTTGTAGCAAAATTCTGGGCAATTCGATTCCCGGAATCGTTTCTAATTTTCTTTTCCGCGCGTCAAACAACAAAATGTCAAAAATTATATCCGTGTTAATAAAATAGTACAGGTATTATTTGAGAAGTTAGTTAACTTTTTTGAGAAAAGAAACGTATCTATTTTAATTCTTTTTAAAAGTTTGTAGAGTCGAGGCGATGGAATCAAAATATAAAAGTTCAAAATGGCGGATCCAATATGGCGAATGGAAAGAATACAATATCTTCAAATTTTAATGGAACGATGTATTATAACGGAGCTTTTAAGATTGCTGAATACGAAAATAATATCAAAACATAAATCAAAACATCCATTTCGGAATTTTTATGTTTTGATATTATTCAACATGCCGAATGTAAAATATAAAATATCTTTAATTCTAATGACAATTTCTATTGAGATATTTTCAGAGTTACAAAAAAAAATATATATTCCAGTTTAACAAAATAAATATAAATAATAAAATAATAAAATGAAAATTAATTTTTATTATTAGAAATGTATTTAAATAATTGCCATGTAACAGTAACGATAACGTTTCGCATCATGTTAAACCTTCTACTGTTGGTTAGAACTATTCTGATCTTACTGCGCAAATAATTTTTTTATAACAGCATTTATTACAATATTGTTTTATCAAAGTTTAAACATCCCTTTTAAAACAAGTTGTATTTCATTCTAATGACTCAATATTTGTCAGAGATATGATTTTTTTAAGGGGTTAGGTTAATTGAGTTTGCTCGAAATTACTTTTCGAATCTGAGTTTATAGAAGATGAAGATGAGATTCTATAAAGTTTCATGTTTCATGCCAATCGGCGTCCCTTCACTCCCTTCCCCTTCTTTAGGTGCAAAACCTTTAGGTGCACCTCATGCTTTCATGCACGAAAAATCATTGAGAAAGATCGTTGCTTGTCTAATGTCTAACCTTTACAAGGAAAAAGGAATGGAATTCCCTGTGTCGTATAACCTAAAGGATAGGTTGAAGGCACACCAAATTCCTTCACTCGAAGGGTGTACCTCCAAAAAAAGAGGAAAGGAATTATCAAGCAGAGAAAGATAAAATAAATTTGTAGAATAGGGATATTCTACAATTATCTTCTAGGGATAATCTATCAATTATTTTCACATTTTATTTATTCTTTCTTCTGTTGCAAAATTATTTTTTTTTCTTGCGACACGTGCCACGTGATGAAAAGCGAAATCAATCGAAAAAAATTTTTCTTATATTTCCGCGAAAATTTACATCTCATGCTACAGTATACTTTATTCTGACAAAGTCTTATTACAAGTATCCTATAAGTTGATGTAGAATAAAAGATTTCAAGCTCTTTAATATAGATTCTAATTTATTATATCTTCAGCATTCTCCTTCCCGGTAAAAATTTTTCATATATAAACATATAAAACATATATAAACATGTATAAACATATATAAACACATGCATATATAAACACATATAATTACCCAAATAGCACAAAGACGTCCTCAGAAAGTCCGAAGGACGTCCAGGACGGACTTCGCGGATATCCTGAGGACATCCTGATTCCATCCCGGGATCTCCTCAGGACATCCTGAGGAATAGCAAACGAGCGCCACTTTTTAGTCCTCAGGACATCTTGAGGACATTCCGCCGGACGTCCTGAGGACATTCCACAGGA
>NJRQ01000332.1:204895-214956 GCA_003063805.1 Aphaenogaster ashmeadi
AAAGATCCCAGGATATCCCAGGATATATTTAGGATGATCCTGAGGACGTCCTGTGCTATTTGGGTATGTATCAAATATGTCCATACATAAAATTGCTCATATACATAATCATATATAACTTTTCTATATATATACATTTATATATAATTATATATAATTATATATGAAAAATTTTATGTATGTGGACATATTTGATACATAATTATATATGTTTATATATATGTTTATATATGTTTATATCTATTTATATATGGTTTATATATGTTTATATATGAAAAATTTTTTACCGGGAATTCGTTCAAAATGACGAGTCACCGCGTAGCGCGTCAATTTTTCTTCCGACAATAGTAAATCTTATCTCGGTGAGAGCGCGTCCTGATAACGCGGGCGTAAAGAGCCAGTGCTAGCGAACTTTGAACATTGATTTCGTGATTGTCGTCCAGCAGACAGGGATCGAGGGAAGCGCGCGTCATTAGTCGCGCGCGTTCGTACGTCAAGGGACGGCGTGTCGCGAACCGGAGTGAAGTTCTCGCTTTGTCGCGACGTGACGCGCCGACGCCGTGGCGTTCAGCGTCTACGCGCGCGCGGATAAAGGCGCGCGTAGAATCGAACGTCACGAAGTTGTTCGCCAAACGGGCAACAGGAAAGCGGGCGCGCGGAAAAGTATACGCGCGTAGAATCGAACGTGGCGAAGTTGCGCGCTAGTCGATCGGGCAAAAGGAAAGCGCGCGCGGATAAAGGCGCGTGTGCAGAATCGAACGTTGCGAAGTTGTGCGCCAGTCCATCGGGCAAAAAGGAAAGCGTGCGGAAGAAATGTGAAACGCGCTCGCGCGCGGCGATAACTCGCGCAGATCGTCAGCGAGAAAGGCGCGACACCGATCCAGCACGTTTGGGCGCAGCGAAGCGACGTGAGATGAGATCTGCAAAAGGGACGCGCGATCCGCAACAGTGCGCGGACGACGCGCAAGTTGACAGATTGCTCTACCTGCTCTTCGAGGATATATCGTACAGCGTACGGAAAGGGATTTTGACAAAGGGTAAAACGATATTTGTCATAAAATCATGTAATTGTACTAATAATAATATTAGTAAAAATACTAATTAATATAAGTCTACGATATTCATAACACAATTCAATAAACCGGAGAAATATAAATATATTGTCAAGAGAAGGAGGGCGTATTATAATTATAAAAATGACAAAGGGTAAAACGATATTTGTCATAAAATCATGTAGTTGTACTAATAATAATATTAGTAAAAATACTAATTAATATAAGTCTTTACGATATTCATAACACAATTCGATAAACCGAAGAGATATAAATATATTGTCAAGAGAAGGAGGGCATATTATAATTATATAATGAATATATCGTTTATAATTATATAAAAAAATATTCTGCGTTAAAAAAAAAATTAAAGTTTTATTACATATGTGACTGACTTAAGTTTTGACAATACAACTGCTCGTATAAAGGCATAAATTTATAGAGACAATTGAATATGTGCTGACATTGTTAATATTAAATACTGTTTTAACATAACAAAATTATAATTATATAAAATAAATAATAATTAAAGAATAATTATTACAAATTACTGCTACAATGAAAAAGTAATTTTTATTAAAACATTATTAAAATACATTAAGAATTAATTATATATAACATATACTAAAAAATATTGCTTTTAAGCGAGTGAGAACAATGCGAAGTAATCAATTTCGCTCTTATTTGTTTCATAAATATGAAAACTAAGATAAGAACTCGTCGCTTAGAAAATGAATACTTATTCTCAGAACAAAGACACATCAACAGCAGCTGAGAGTACTTTGAAATCGATAAGATATACGCGAATTGCTGTTGACTTTGATTCAAAGTTTAGCAAGATATGATATATATATTGTATTGTTCTTATATGATTTGTATTCAATTATTACTAAAATATTTATCTAGATATATCTATCTCTAAAAGCTCTTAGATAACCCAAATAAATTTATATATTTTTTACGAATAGAGAATATACAGTGACTGACAAAAAAGAGACCACCCTAATATTATAAGTTTTTTACCTCATAAAATTATGAAAAAATGAAAAACTCTGAATATTTTTGCTTAGATAATTTTTAATTAACTTACTTTTAATGTTCAAAAAAGACTTTTTTTATCTCATTTAGATTTATTTTAAAAAAATTTTTTTCGGAAATATTTTACTTAAGACTAGGACAAAAAAGAGAGACCACCGTTCGAATTAGGAATATTACTTAGTAATAGAAACACTATCACTTCAGCGAAGCGAGATTATACTGTGTTTTGTTTTGTTTGACATTTGATATTACAATTTGTTTCAATCGTTGCGCGCTGGTTGCTTTTCAATTGAGAAGGTTCATTTGTGGAGATGACTGGAAAACAGACTTCTACACAAGTCCGAAAATTAATTGTGAAAGACATCCAGGAGGGTATTTAACAGAGAGAAGTAACTGCAAAGTTTAGTGTGCAAAATCGGTGCAGTTGACTTCCTAACTCGACATATCCTCCGGCGTATACATTCATTAGGTTCTTTATAGTTTCAATGTACGTTTTCTGCACTTAAAAATTCAATCACTGCACACTGTTTGAACTTCGTTGATAAATCCTCATCACAAAACGATGTTAATACGCATTGGTTGCGTTCAGCAGAACATTTATTTTGCAACTGTTGGAAGTTTTCTTCGCTGGGATTGGATTATTCCTTTAAATCTAAATGAATAGTCCAATCCCAGCGAAGAAAATTTCTAACAGTTGCAAAATAAACGTTCTGCTGAACGCAGCCATTGATTCACACACACACACAACCACTTTCCGTAAGGAAAGGAGAATAAAACTTATTATATTATTATATCAACTTATTATAATTGTGGCTAAGGCCACAATTATAGTTGTTCCTACAAAGTGACACGATACCCACGCTCCTTGCTGCTACAAAGTCACACTGCACGCGTGTGCATTACTTATCAGTCATCCATCTCGAATTGTGATTATATTTGCATTCATATTCGCTAAAAATATTATATAATTCTAATGATAGAGAAAATCTGTTTTTATATTAGAAGTACAAAAGCTATTTGTTTTAAACGTGTAAATTGAATAATTATAACGTAGAATAAGGTAATAGAGTCATCAATTTTTGTCAGATGTTAGCATAACTGATAAAGAAACGGAACTCCCCGATTTTAATAAGCTTTGGATATGTTATAGCATAGATCCAAAAGTAGATATATTTCTTATAATGAAATATTTCTTTGAAAAAAATCGACTCTTATGTTTCTAAGCGTATATTATCGAAATGATAAATAATAATAATAATACAATAAGAGATATACAAAAACGTTTGAAACAAAACTTTTATAGTTTAAAAAGCACTTTATAACAGTGTATTCAGATTTTCCAAAAATGTTATATTTTTTTTAATATTCTAATTATTATTTTTGAAAATTTTGAAATGTTTTTATAACCATAGTAAAACTTATTTAAAAATAAATTCAATCATATATAAAATTATTTTTTTTAAATGTATTTTTGAGACATGAGCTATAATGATTCTTCTAGCTCGCTATTATACGCACGCCTTATAACTCGAAAAGTACTTAATGAAAAAATATTTTATTATAGTGTTTTTAAAAGTTCTTGAGGTAAACTATATGAATATGCAATAAAAAGTAGGGGTTCCATTTAAAAAATTCAAGGTGGTCTTGTCCTGACCTTGACGACGCCATCCAAGGTCTAACTAATATTCCTATCTTCTTTCCCCCTCAGAACCAAACAACTTTTGTCTAAAACATTTTTTGCTATAATGCATACATTTAGAGATAACAGCTTGTAACACTTTACGTGGGCCACTCTGTATATGTATGAATACAGAATGGACATAGGTATTCAGCATATATAATCATAAATAATTTATATATATATATATATTGTATAATAATATATAGAAAATTCTATATATATTATAAATGTGTTTGTTAAAGTAGTAAAAGAAAAATCAATAGAATAGTAGTACTAGTAGATATTTTATATAAAATTTAACAAATACTTATAACAATCTTGAAAATAGAAAGAAACACACGGGCATTACTTTTATTATATTTCACTTTTCACTTATAACAATCATTTTAATACGTAACATCTGTACATCGTATAAAATTGTTATTCTTCTGTATTTAAGCAAAAAGTAGCTGTTGTTAAGTTCAAACAAAAGTATTTTATTTAAAACACGATATATTTTATTTGGTAATAGTGTTATTATTTATTAATGATAATTAATTAAAATAAAAAAAGTAGGTCCGTTTGCTTATGAGTATGAATCGATAAAAATAATAGCAAATGCAGATACATAAAAATTTATTTAAGCCAAATATCGAATGCAAAGTGCTAAATTTAATGCTAAACAGTGGAATTAAACTTCAGTTTGAAATGTTGATGCATTTACTTCTCAAAGGCTTATCAGTCCTGATTAGCTTGATTGCAAATTAAATGATATATTGAGTGCAAAACAAGAAAAATAAAGAGGAATGTTTAATAAATTTCACGTTATACAAATTAATCATGAGAGAAATCTGTTACATTTTTAATTTAAGCTAAATTATAAAATACAAATGTGAATATTTTATTATGATGTCTCCCTTTAGCACATAATTATCTAGCATTATTATTCCATGGATATGTTGTGGCAGTGGAAACATGCCGTTCTTACCTGTTAAACTTTCACTTTAGTGCACAATTTGTTTAGATTGTAATTAGGACATTGATTGCATTCCGCTTGTGCAAATTTGTAATGTGTCATCGTGTACGAATATTAAACATTGTTGTTTCCTTGCATAGTTGTCGAATTTTTTCAATATAAAACGATTATTCAATCTGTTTTATAGAAAGAATAAATTTGCTGAGCGATCTTAATGGCAGCTTTCGACCGGGCGAACTCACAGCTATCATGGGTCTTTCGGGCGCTGGGAAATCAACATTAATGGACATCCTCGCAGGTTTCACGTTAGTATACGATTAATGCTTTCTGATCAACTTTATCTCGTGGTAGGCGGAGAAAAAATGCAATTACTAGCTCTTAAATTTTGTTTCACACGAAGCGTGAAGAAGAATAATGATAACTCAGGCGTTTACTATCATTGGATGTTCCAAAATCTACATCAAGATGATTAATTTATAATTGTAATAAAACAAAGTTTTTCATTTGAATTTTTCACGGCCTGCCGACTCTTAATCTTTTTGTCGTATGTGTTGTGTACGTACTACTGAATTATGCAACAAATGAATAATTTATCTCCTTCTAAAAAAAGGCATGTTATTAAAAACTCGAATATATCGAAGCGTTGAAGCCTTTTTTACGTGATGCTGGTTGGCTATTGCGTTGCTGCATCTCGGCTTTTTTTATATGTGTCGTTTCTTTTTCACACAACACCTAAAAAAGATTAATATCAAAGAAATATCAAATGACCGTGATTCAAATAAAAAAACTTTGTTTTATTAATAAAAATTATGGCATTTAAATATATTGCAGTTAAGTCGAATTATAATATATTTTATTTTTTTCTCGGCATGTTAAGAACGAATCTCTCCATTTTTCAAAGCGTCTTCTGAGTTGAAAATTTTATTAAACGTATCCTAAATATTACTGTAAAAAATAATACTGGAATGTTAATCCGGAACGAGAGTATCTCGATTTATACCGATAACCATTCAAAAAAGCGACCTTGAATTTAGATATCATACGGGTAATCTTCTTTATCATTTTCAGCTTTGATTATCGAAATCTCTTTGCACTGTGAGATCTTTTCCTGGATCGTAGATTGTAGATTGTATCTACGCTAGAACCACTAGAATTTTAGTTCACTTGTCCTTAGAAAAAATTGTTTGCACTTAACATCGGTGCGAAGTCGCGGTACACGTGCACGAACACGTACTTTGTTACACGTCAATATCAGTGTCTATTCGCTCTTTAGATACATTGCATCGCGATATCGCGAGTATAAATGAGCTTCTAATCTTATCTCCTTCGTACTCTTATCTTCTTATCTTTTTTTAGCGTTGTCCAATTATAAACTGGCAATTTATTGGCGAATTATGTCTAGGATACATATCAAATGTTGGCAATTAATTGTTCATTAATTATAACGTATAGATACATACTTGCTAATTAGGGAGAACAGCGGGCTAATTAGTTACAATTTCGTTTATCTCTGTTCGCAAATAGGCACATTTTGACACATAGATTACGCATTGATTGTGTACACGCATAATGATATAGAGAAATTATGATATACTAATTAACGACACGTTTCAGAACAACCTCAGTCACTGGCAGGATTATGGTAAATGGACAGGAACGAAATATGTCAGAGTTTCGTAAACTGTCTGCCTACATAATGCAGGACGATAATCTGCACCCACTTTTAACAGTGCAGGAAGCCATGCTCATCGCTGCCGATCTCAAACTCGGGTTGGATCATCGTGAAAAGTTGCAAAAGGTAGGCATTATTAAACGCTATATGTAAAATTGTTCGAGGACTGAATAAGGTATCTAACATAGGAAATAAACAATATAATTGCCTCATGGAAAAAATAATTTATTGTGTTACAAAACAATTCGCGTTTCGATCCATTGGTAAAAAAATATGTAAAATCAACTATATCTTTTTGCATTGTATTTTTTGCTTTAGAATGATAATTGCAAACAGATTGCAAAAATTAGCATTTTTATAAACAATAATTAACATAAATAAAGCTAGCAGCACACAGAGCGTTTTTTCTTGCTGAATTGTTTGCGATCTAGTAAATTCCCAAGGAGAACAGCAAAGTCAAAATAATGTCAATTTGACATCATGTTGACCAAATTAATGTCATTTTTTGGTCATGATTAAAATCTCGATCTAAAAATTAAAAAGGCATAATAAAAAAGAAGTCAATATAAAGTCATTTTTAAGTCATCTGAGATCGAAATTTTAATCATGACCAAAAAATGACATAATTTGATCAATATGATGTCAAATTGACATTATTTTGACTTTTCTGTTCTCCTTGGGTTACTACAATTGCACCACTCAGCACACAAGATTTCTAGTAATTTACTAGATCGCAAGCAATCCAGCAGAAAAAAAAACGCTCCGTGTGCCGCTGGCTTTATTATCAACAAGCTATTTAAATCAAAACGTTTGATTTAAATTTATGTAGTGTTGTAATAATAAATAAATTAAGTTTAATAGATAAATAAAGATTATATACTTTTGATGTTGTTAAAACGTTCATTTTGACGCTCTTCTAAAGCGTGAGTTTAACAGATAAAAGTTAATTAATGTAACAGATCGACGAAATATTAATAGCGATGGGCCTCGATGAGTCTCGTTATACGCTTACTGGTGAACTTAGCGGAGGACAACGAAAAAGACTCGCCATTGCACTTGAACTGATCAACAATCCACCAGTCATGTTTCTTGATGAACCTACAAGGTAGATATTACATGATTTTCTTAACGAAAGTCTGTGCTTATTCTTATTGTCACGTAGCTTTTATATAACTGTCTTAATTTATCTTCTTAGCGGTTTAGATAGCACTTCTTCAAAGCAGTGCATAACACTTTTGAAGCAATTAGCACAAGAAGGACGAACCATAATCTGTACGATTCATCAGCCAAGTGCGACCCTCTTCAACATGCTGGATCATCTTTACGTGGTTGCTGGCGGTAATTGCGTTTACACGGGCAGCACGCATAATTTAGTGCCATATCTAAGTAGTATAGGATTACATTGTCCGACGCATTACGATCCTGTTGATTTCTGTAAGTTGTACTTTTTAAAACGGGCAAACCACTCGCTTAATACGCAAAAATCTTGGTACCAATAATCTTAGCGAGTTTTTCAGTAACGAATTTAAAGCTCTTCTTCCGTAGTGATGGAGATATGCAACGGCGATTATGGTTCCCACACATCCAAGCTGGTGGAATCGATCGAGAATGGCAAGAGCGATGTATGGAGATCGACGAAAACCTTTTGCTCGGACAAAAACAAAGAAACTATTATCTCGCAACAGGTCGCTAAGAGATTGTATTCCTTCGAAACAGAATTCCGGCACACTCCGCATTACACTGCCAATTTCTGGAGGCAACTTCATATTCTTATCAAAAGAAACGCAATTAAATTATTTCGCGATAAGGTAATGTTGCTGTACATTACGAATCTTATTCATAAGACACGTTTTACTATACTAAAGAGAAATTTATTTTCTCTCTTTTACAAATATTAGGGAAAAAAGGATTTATAATCATATAAATGTTCAACTGGGTGATAACGAATTAAAAAATTTTTTTATTGTTTATTTGTGCAGGTCTTAACGCTCTCACGGATCTCAATGCATTTTGCGATTGCTTTGGTTGTCGGCGCATTATACTTTAAAATCGGTCAAGATGCTGCTTATGTTTTAAACAACTTTAGTCTATCATATTACAATATCATGTTTCTCGTGTACAGTGCGTTTAGCGCTACAATGCTTACGAGTAAGTTTATTGCATTTGGCGCTATTTAATTTCAACAATATATATTTATTTAAAGTGATGTATTAACGTAATAGTATTTCGTTAAATACAGCTTATAAAAGATTACGTGAATGGAAAAAAATCAAATAGAATTTTATAAGTAAACTATTAGAATATAAAATGCTTTAATATCAAAATTAATGTGTTGCATCATTGTGTTATATTTGATTTTATTGATAATTTTACGATCTAATAGAATATTCTCTGGAACGCAACGCCGAATATGTTTGTCTGTTTTACAGTTCCTTTGGAGTTACCGATACTTAAACGTGAGCACTTCAATCGTTGGTACAAAGTACGATCGTACTATCTAGCGAGCAAATTAGCCGATTTTCTGGTCCAACTTATTGCCACATTCATTTATACCATTGTAGTGTATTACATGAGCGGTCAGCTTCCTGAAAGCAGAAGACTTGGGTTATACATGCTCATGTGTTTCGTTGCCAGTCTGGTTGGTCAAACGGCTGGACTCATCATAGGGTGTGCGCTAAAAGTCCAGGTTTGTATTAATCTATTTTATTCATTATTTTGAATTTATATTATCGTTTATATATTATCTTTACTCTTTTTATTTTAGAAGGATCATTTATTCACAATTTGTAAATTGGCAATTCTTTATTTCAGGATAGCGTAGTTTTTGGGCCGTTTGCAATTATGCCGTTCGTTATACTCAGTGGTTTCTTCGTACATGCTAAAGACGTGCATCCCTATTTAAGGTGGTTGTTTGATATGTCGTTCTTCAAATATGCTTTTGAGGGAGTATTAATGGCGATTTATGGGTAAGACCTTCATCTTTTATTTTGATATATGATAGTTAATAATTGTATTTATTCTAAATTTTGCAAATATAGATATTAAAAATAATCATTATTTAAAAATAATTGAGCTAAATTTCTTTAATTTCTCGCTTTGTCTTTCTTTCTTTTCATCGCAAAATCTAAAAACAATATTTATAATCGTAGCTACGATCGGACAAAACTGAAGTGCTCGACGGATTATTGCCATTTCGCTATTCCTGAAAAATTCCTTATGGAATTGGGCATAAAGCACATAAATTATTGGTACAATATGATAATATTGATAGTACTATGTATCGTTTTGGATGTTATAGCCTATATTATATTAAATATAAGGATCAAGAAACGCTTGTAATATAATGAGGCAGTTTGACAAAAAACTTTGTATAGTTCTTGCAATTAGATGCGACAGGCGGGTAAATAAAATCTCAACGGGTTCACTTCTTAAAACTAACTTATTTCTTGTAATCCATGTAATAATGCCATATTTATATAACATACATTTATATAACATACATTTATGTAACATACATTTATGTAACATACATTTATGTAACATACATTTATGTTTATATAGCATACACTTGTAATGGTAAAACTCCCGTTTAGAGGAGGCACCTCCGATGACCTTGACCTTGAAATATGTTGTCAAGGTCATCACCCTGAGTGACCTTCAGAA
>NJRQ01000333.1:41827-75921 GCA_003063805.1 Aphaenogaster ashmeadi
CTCGTGCCGTCGTTTAGATTCCACAAGAAGGCCTTCCCGTCCTTAGCGATGCTCACCAGCAAACTACCGTCCGGACTAAAATCTAAGTCGTCTATTTCCTTCCCGTGCGCGTCAAGATCGTGCAACTTGTGCAATTGCGGGAACTTCCATAATCTAACTCTACCGTCCGTGCTACCCGTGGCCATAATTGTTCCTTGTAAATTCACCCTGACGACTCTTTGTAAAGGCTCACCGTTCCTGCACACAAAGAAGTTCTCATTATAAATCAGCGCAATACTCTTCGACGTAATAAATACAAGCAAACTGCCTTACCCAAAAGCTGTCTGCACGCTATCAGCAGGTTTAAGAATTAACTGAAGCTTCTTGCTCTTGACATTAGAATTGTCATCTTTGACTTCTTCTATCTTCTCCTTTGGCGACTGAGTTTCCTCGACTTTCTCGCTGTTCCTTCTGTGCCTAAGGCCATCTTTGCTAGTCGCTGCAGTCGAGCCTTTGATCAATTCTCCGTTCTCCAAAGTCACCACCTTAGGATTCACATTGTACAGTTGACAATGGCTCTCCTGGCCAGCAACTATCCACGTCTTCTTGCCATTGTTATGCGAGGCACAGTTCATGACCACGCTGGGACCCGTCTCGTGCCTGGTCACTTCTTCGGCAACAAAATGTGCTCCGTTGTGTGATAATTCGAAAATTTCCTGCAACAACAGAGTGAAGTTAAAATAGTTGTATATAAATGACATGTCAAAATCCCGAAACAAGAAAAAAAAGAGAATTTAGGAAGAATGAGAGATAAATCCCAAATAGCCAAATCTGTTACAGATCTTGCAAAATATCTGCTAGAAATTTTGTTGACAGAATGCCAGCAGAAATATAACAGGATCTGTTAGCGGAATGCGATTGGAGAAACTGAATAGAATCTGCCACTTCGTAATTACTTAAATGATATAATCCACTTCCCAGTGAGAAATGACACCTCGATCGACGTCTAATCGACGTCGATTCGATGTCGATCGAGGTGTCATTTCTCACTGGGTTAAATAGCTACAAAATGACAGATTCTGCTGGCAATCTACGGTCAACATTCTGCTTCCCGGAGCGCGAGAAACTCACAAATCCATTGGCGACGCCAGTCTTGGAGGAGCCGCCTCCGCCTCCCACCAGGATGTGCCTGCTGGTAAGCATCTGCAGGGTGTAAAGAGGGAAATTCACCCTGGCCAGGAGGCCGCCTTTGCTCCTTCTCGAGGGCATGACGCGGCAGTTCTCGCGGTAGCCTCGGGTGTGTGGGGTGTCCGGACGACCTCGCCGAGGAATCCTCGGCGATCCTGCGGATTCTAGTGGTCCAGGATCAGCACTGCTCGGAATCGCGCGCGCGACGCCCGCGTCCCATCGTTGCTCCGGGGCGGCCTTTTAAACGGGGACACGCGGCACACGTGTCACCACCGAAACGACAACGACGACGGGCGATTCGTGGACTTTGCGCGACAAAACAGCGGACGTATGTACACGTATTCACTCGGAGCGGCTGTAAACGCGGTTGACCGTTCCGTTACGAGATCGCGCCACTGCGGTGTAGTACTAAGTCGTAAACGTTGTTTGATCAACATATTTTGTAGTTTGCATATACATAATTTATTTATAAAGGTTTTTATATATAATTTATTTATAAGGGTTTTTATATATATTTGGTTAAGCATTATTAATGCCCATTTCTACTAATGTAGATTAACTTTAATCTCGATTTTTAACTTAATCTTCATCTTATTAAAGATATTTAACTTAATCTTTATTTCATTGAAGATTTATCTTAAAGATAAAGATTAAATTAAGATTAAAATTAATAATTAAAACTTAATCTTTATCTTATTAAAGATTAACTACTTTTTAATAAGATAAAGATTAAGTTTTGATTATTTAATTATAATCTTATTAAAGATGAACTACTTTAATAAGATAAAGATTAAGTTTTATATATATTTGGTTAAGCATTATTAATGCCCATTTCTACTAATGTAGATTAACTTATAATCTCGATCTTTAACTTAATCTTTATCTATTATATTAAATATTTAACTTAATCTTTATTTCATTGATTTATCTTAAAGATAAAGATTAAATTAAGATTAAAATTAATAATTAAAACTTAATCTTTATCTTATTAAAGATTATAACTACTTTAATAAGATAAAGATTAAGTTTTGATTATTATAATTTTAATCTCACAATTTAACTTAATCTTTAATCTTTAATAAGATAAATCTTCAATGAAATAAAGATTAAGTTATAAATCTTTAATAAGATAAAGATTACCCAAGCAGCACAAAATATTGGGCCAATGTTATATCTCCAGCGGCCAACAGTTGGCCAACTATTAATTGCTACTCGGGTAAGTTAAAGATCGAGATTAAAGTTAATTTACATTGGTAGAAATGGACATCAACAATGCTTAACCTAATGCTTATCTTATTAAAGATTAACTACTTTTAAGATAAAGATTAAGTTAAATCGAGATTAAAGTTACTTTACATTGGTAGAAATGGACATG
Source organism: Aphaenogaster ashmeadi (assembly GCA_003063805.1). NCBI lineage: Eukaryota > Metazoa > Arthropoda > Insecta > Hymenoptera > Formicidae > Aphaenogaster > Aphaenogaster ashmeadi. Next base: position 44,370 of record NJRQ01000333.1, read on the forward strand.
AGCCGGATGGGTAACCCTAAGCTCCTCTTTTGTATTTTTCTTTTTCTAATAAAAAAAAAGTCAGACGTAGTCGCAGGATTGCAAAACGGAGGAAAAGACGAAGCTGAAAATAATCGAAAGCACGGAACCGTATATGCTTTCGATTGAACCGCGAGGCATCTTCAAGCCTCTGCAATGATCTTCCATTTATTAATTATCGGGTAATTATCGGGTGATTAATACGCAGATTGAATTCCTTCGGTCGCCTTCAATCAAATTTCAACGTTCGGTTCGATCCATATTGGTTCCAGCGAGAGAGAAAACCGATAGTCGATACTGCCGCCTTGCCGATCGAGGAGGTCGAGATATTTCTCAGTCAGCTGCGCCGCCGAGAGGATCCGAGCTGATCCGAGCTCCGCAAAATGGCGGGTGCCATAGTGCGTTGTTTTCAGGTCCCGAGGAGACAGTTGGGTGAGTCTCGAGCATCCGCTTGTTATCGCGATTACTCGCATTGTCGCAAATCGCGGATAGATCGCCGTAACGAAACGGCGAGCGAGCCTTACTTCGTGGGTCTCCGACGACGCCGTTTCGCTCGCCGAGACGGGTCTACGAGGTTATGTAATAAAATAAATTTGCGCTATATTTAAAGGTCTCCTCGGATCAAGTTTGAGCAGTCAGCAGCAGAGAACGCTCGCCGATGCCGCTCCGGAAGGAAAGGTGAGGCTGTTTCTCATCATCAACTCGTTTTAGTTGTTCTCTTGATCTCTCCTGTCTCAAAACCTTGACGTGTCTTTAGCTTGTTTCAAGTGCAGTTAAAATGAATAAGACTGATGCCAAGTGATGTCTGCGTTATTAACGTCTTTCTTTCTTTCGTAGAAAAAGGGAAGTGCCCTGGCTGATCAGGATCGCGTCTTCACGAACCTGTACGGCAGGCATGACTGGCGGCTGAAGGGTGCCATGAGCCGCGGCGACTGGTACAAGACTAAGGAAATAGTAGAGAAGGGCGCCGATTGGATCATCAATGAGATCAAGATTTCTGGACTGAGAGGCCGTGGTGGAGCTGGCTTCCCCTCTGGAATGAAGTGGTCCTTCATGAACAAGCCGTCCGACGGCAGACCTAAGTACCTAGTAGTCAACGGCGACGAGGGCGAGCCGGGAACCTGCAAGGATCGCGAGATCCTACGCCACGATCCACACAAGCTCGTGGAAGGTTGTCTGATCGCTGGTCGCGCTATGGGAGCCTGCGCCGCTTACATCTACATACGCGGTGAATTTTACAATGAGGCGTCCAACATGCAAGTCGCCATAGCCGAGGCTTACCAGGCTGGTCTGATCGGAAAGAACGCCTGCAACTCTGGTTATGATTTCGACATCTTTGTGCAACGAGGGGCGGGCGCTTACATCTGCGGCGAAGAGACCGCTCTTATCGAGTCCATCGAGGGGAAACAGGGGAAACCGAGGTTAAAGCCGCCGTTCCCAGCCGACGTCGGCGTATTTGGATGCCCGACGACCGTCACAAACGTCGAGACCGTAGCAGTGGCACCTGTACGTGTTACTGATATATTTTCCCCTATATTACTTTATTTATTTTAAACAATAATAAGATTAGGACCGACGAAATTATCAAATATAAATGAGAATAGGCCAAATGTCGATCTGCGGCAGATCTTATTGGTGCCTAATAATAATTTTTTTGTGAATATTTATTTTATTCTTCTTAACGGGGCAATATTATTTAGACGATCTGTCGCCGAGGTGGAGCGTGGTTTGCCTCGTTTGGACGTCCACGCAATCATGGAACCAAGCTGTATAACATCTCCGGGCATGTGAACAATCCATGTACCGTCGAGGAAGAGATGTCCATCCCTCTGAGGGAGCTGATCGACAGACACGCGGGAGGTGTAATCGGGGGATGGGACAATTTGATGGGTGTCATTCCCGGTGGTTCTTCGACTCCTGTCATTCCTAAGAGGTAAATAAAGAGATCCTTATATGCGACGATACGATTTTGTTCCGAAAGTCATAATCAAAAATTTTAGTGCATGCGACGAGGTTTTGCTGGACTTCGACGATCTCATCAGGGTACAGAGCTCGTTCGGCACGGCCGCAGTAATCGTGATGAACAAACAGACGGACATAATCAAGGCTATCACCCGTTTGATAAGCTTCTACAAGCATGAATCCTGTGGTCAGTGCACGCCCTGCCGCGAAGGTATCAGTTGGATGTATAAAATATTAAAAAGGTAAGCATTCACAATTTATTTCGCTCGTAAAAGATTATTATCCGGTTTTATAACATTTTTCTTCGCAGGTTCGCGGAAGGTAACGCCGAAATACACGAAATAGACATGCTGTGGGAGCTTACGAAACAAATAGAATTGCACACGATATGCGCTCTGGCAGATGGTGCTGCATGGCCCGTGCAGGGTCTGATCAGGCATTTCAGGCCGGAGATCGAGGCGCGCATGAAGGAGCAGAAACGAGCGGCCTCGAAAAGTTGAGAAAGATCGAGCGAGATAGGACCAGAACCGGAGATTAGACAGAATATAATGGGAGGTGATACTTAGCAATCCCTGTAAGATTTTATATTTATTTTCAGTGTATATAAATGAATCTAAACGCCATAGTCACGATTCCTGTAACAATATTCTTCGAACCCGGGCTGACATCCATCCTGGAGGTTCGACTAATAAAAGAAACATAAGAGAAAAACTTGGCTATATTTATATACGTGTATATACGTAGATTGCGAATAGGTGCTACTTAGAAAGATTGCATTAGACGAAATTAAATCGACAATCTCGTAACGTTTAACGTTTATGCATACGAAGGAAAGTAAAACTGGCGAAGCAAAGTACTTTGCAGCAAAAGTTTTAGTCTAATGACCGGTCGTTCGCCGCCGGCAGCCAGAAGGAATAATCGTATCTCGGGCGCTCTAGTACGAGAGAAATCGATAGGATGCTTTTAAGATTAAAGTTCGATGGTAGGCGTTCTATTATATTGTACCAAGAAATTTGTAAGTCCTAATCTCTACTCTACACGGATCGCAAGCGATCCATCTTACCTTTTCGAAGATGACACACCGGATGGAAACGGCAGCACGATAATATGCAACAGGCCGATGTGAAATTTCGAGAGAGATATACGACATCGGGGATAGAGGATCGTGCACGCGAAAATGTAAGGAAATTCGATTTATCGCTGAATATTAGCCGAGTTTACTTAGAGCCATATAAGACTAACATTTACCTTCTTCGTTTTCTTATGCAAATAGCGTGCTCCCCGTTACGTGGCTTTCGCAGGAATTATGTTACGCCTCACGTTACGGGCTCTCGAAGCACTCGCCATGAGTTATGGTTAACAGCAACGGCATCGACGATGTATTACGCGAAATAAATGATACGGCTATTGAATGGAAAATATTTTTGCCGAACGCCACGGCCTTCGGAATGAAGCGGGAGCCTCTCTTCCATGAATCATGCATACGATCCGCGATGTACTTACGGCTCGGGGGCGAAACGTAAGACGCTCGGGCACGCCCGGGGACGAGAATATTCGCCAGCAGTTTTTATCGAACGATACTTTGCATTTATTCGTTCATCATACAAGAGAATTCACTAGCTCTAACGTTCCGCCGGCTACAGTACGGATAATAATGTGACTTTAGATACGGTACAATGTGCGTATACAATACATATATACAAAAGCACGTTCGCTCGTTTCGCAGACCGTTGCGTCTGCTCTCCCTGTCTCTCATTCTCTCGCACTCTCCCTCGTTCTCTCCCGCTCTCTCGCTCTTTTTTCTCTCTCGCTCTCTCTCTCTCTCTCTCTTAGCGCCACTAAAGTCGGAACTGTCTTTTTCGCGGTTTCTCGAATTATCGTTAGTTACTTAAACAATAGATTTAAGCTAGCCGTTACGTTCTCTGGTTGTGTTAGTAAGCGCACACACTGTCTTTTATGATAGGTCCGTTGTGTTACGTTATCTTCGCCGTCTCTCTTATTCTCGCCCTATGTATACATATATATATACTATCTATATATCCAAATCCATTTCATTTCATCGCGCACGTCCGATATTACGTTCCTCTTTATCTTCGCTTCTCCTTTATTCACGACTCGCGGGCAGTGATGGCAAGATCGGTTCGTCCCAAGTGCTCGCTCGCAGATTGAAAAAATATCTAGGCACGATACTAACGACGTACTTTTTCCACGAACGTTTTTAGGCACTAACGTATCCCATTGTATATACTGTATCCAGCGCATTAAGCCTTAAGTGCTTCAAGAAAGGATAACTGCCTCCTCCAGTGGTCGTATCTTGATCCCATCGAGTGTCCAGTTTAAAAGGAGTCTACCGAGTTAATAGCTACGCCGGCCCTAAAAGCAGCCCGTTTCCTAAGACTCTCGCGCTCTCGTTTCTAAAACTAAAACGGGAAGCTATTCTAAAGATATATAATACTTAGCAAACACATAATTTCCGCGTACCAAACGTAAATTAATAGCGCATAGGAACGCGGCAGCACGAACTTAATTGAATCTCGTTGATACGGTACATCGCAGCATAATAATCGTAGGTCGTAGCACTTGTCGTCGGAGATCATCCCTCGGCAAACATCCAGACACGGTCGCACGTGAGAATTGGCCCCGTTAGAAAAGAGAAGTGTGTCGGATTATGACGTTGACAGTCAAAAAGTCGCTAATTTCATCGGAAGGCATAGTAATCTGATGCATTCGCCGCGTCTGCCGCTTCGCCCAATCGTTTCTGGATCACTTCCCATCACTGCTCACGACAACTTGACGGTCTCTCGACGCTAAAATATAGGGCCTCCGAGGCCCGCGTCACACGCGGAGCATGTTTTGTTGCGCCGGCCGCCGCTGTCCCGCCGCTCTTGTGCACACGTTGCGCCGCGTGTTATCGCGCCGCGTGACGCAAAACAGGCCTCGTATGCGTGTAACGAGGGCTTTTTCGACGTCGCACAGGACAAGCGCGTGTGCAAGCATTTTGAAATGAAAAGCTCATATAGCGGTAATTTCGGCGATCGATCCTGCGATACGCGAATCGCGAGTGACGGCGGACGGACGGGGGCAGCCTGCAACTTGGAAGCTAAAGATGCACATGCCTCGCACGTGCCTTTCGCGGCCTCTCGAAGAGAAGACGAAAGAACGCGACTCGTAGTAAAATAAAATTATCGTACGCGGAAAGAATGGTTTTGCTGAAATATCTACAAATTTGATACAGATACAGATCTGAAAAAAAATTTCGTTAATTTCTATATTAGCGTCATCACCTCCGATTTGCCTCAAAATTTACATGCAGGTTCCTTTTGGTCTATAATTAAGAGTTATGATATTTTAAAGTCGGGCAGACAATATGTCATCAATATTAAAACAATATTAAAACTTTTTGCAGCATTATCATCATGCTTGAGTGTCCTACTTTGGCCGTGTTCCGATATACACTGCCAGTACTGAAAATCTATAGTATACGTAACGTGAACTATAAATTTTCAGTACTGGCAGTGTATATCGGAACACGGCCTTTGTTACCGAGAGAAAAAAACGATTGGAATAACAATAATCTCACTATATTTTATAGTGAGTTTTAGCCTCAACATATTTTTATAGTTCATTTAAACATGCAAAAATATAGCAGAGTGAACACAGATTTATAGTCATCATATTTCCTTTGTTATTATTACCATGGGTATAGTAAAGCATGCTAAGAATATACTTGTACCAAATACTTTGCCAAATATTCCAATTGTATTGACTATATAAAATGGTTAATTCTTTTTAAAATGGTTCTTTCTTTTATACCCCCCATTCCATAAATCCTACCTTACTATATTGTTACTTCAAATGATTATAATTATTGGTCAAAATTTTACATAGGTCACTTATACTATGCCTATATCGTAATTGTCACCAACATAAATGGTAACACTTACTATAAAAATGATATTCCCAACTAATAATCATTTATTATGTCATTATAGTTCCAAATATCATACATTTTTCTCTCAGTGTACTTTTGATGGTCTAACAAAATTCTTTTCAGATCCGTATTCGACCAAATTTTTGGATACTTCAGCAAAACCGGTTTTTCCGTGTAGCACGCTCTGCTCTCGCGTTTCACTCGCTCTCGAATTGTACTTGTTGCGAAACACTTTGTCCTCCTCTCCGCCGGCCCGACCGCGCGGTCGGATCCGCGCTCTTCTCGAGGCTCTCCCGTCGGCCTCGGGAAAAGGTACGTTATGCACGATATGATTGAAAGCTCGCTGGTCGCACGCTCTTTGGCATGATCATTGGCTGTCTTCCGGCAAGATCACGCTTATTGTTGGAGAACCCTGCCGCTGGACCCGCGCCACCGCGCATTGGTTCCTCACTTAAATATCTGCCATAAAAATAGACCCGCCTCTATCGTAGTTTCCGTACGTCAGTCCCCTACCTATGCCACTCCGAGGATACGATTCCATCTCCTTCTTCTACTCCTCCTCTTTCTTTCCCCCCGCCGTCGTTCCGATTCCAAGGAGTCTATTCTCGAAACCGTGCGAAAGCGTTTTTCGCACACGTGTGAATGGGAATCGGATCGCTGTCCTCAGTGAGGAACGTGGTCGGTGAACGTAGGAAATAATGCCGATTACTCGCGTGATGCGCGCGGTTTCGAAGATACGATCGCGTATCCTTCGGAGAACTTGGCGAATCTGTAGGCCTCTATTCTGTAACTCGGTAAGCGTCGATATTATCCTTTAACGACGATTTTCAGTAATATTATCGTGTTCGTTAAGTAATAACGATAAGCGATCCTCTAAGTTAAAAATAAGGTAATTTGTCGATAATATGTCGTTAATAACACGATATCGACAAATGATTTGTAATATATATTTTATTAACATTTTATTATACTTATTCAGAAATAATCAGGTAAGGCATCATACCAGCCGCTCAGCTGCAGCCTTACCTATTGCGTGCTTTGGTACTCCGTACTTGCTGCATATTCATTGTTTCTTTGTATATTAATTTATGTAAAATTAATAATCTTTGTATTTTTGTCAACCATTGCACTCATGTGCATTTCTACCAATGTAGATTAACTTTAATCTCGGTTTAACTTAATCTTTATCTTTTTCTAATTCTAAAATTAGAAAAAGATAAAGAGTAAGTTAAACCCCCGAGATTAATATTAATCTACATTGGTAGAAATGGACATCAATAAAGCTACTACTACTACTATTATTATTATTATTGAATTTCGCTACGAGTTACCGAGTTACAGAATGTAGCTATTGGTGCGACAGGAGACTGACGATTACGAGTAACAGAGACACCACACCGGAGAGGTTCCCTAACAGCATTAATACACAATTAATACCGACGTTTATTTCTCCCTTCCTCTCTCGTTCGACTCGTGACGATTTACGGTAATCTTTCACAACGAGTATATTAGCGATACACAACCACTACGGTAATACGGAAATCGCAGGGCTTCGTTGAAATTGTTCCAAAGCCGGACCCGCCGGGATAAATTTATCTCCCGGTTATAGCTGACTTCTGTCAAGTCGAAGTACTGAGGCGGGTTCGATGCCAAAAGCAACACTGCTGCCGAATATAATCGATATCGCCTGTTCACTTCCGTTCGTCCGAAGTCAATTTCGAGTCAGATTCGAAGCCACAACGGTGATTTACCGGGAACGTCTCGCGAGAACGCCGATCGGCGCGAAACGTCACATAATACCGCTACACCGCTGTCGTTTATTCTTAGATGATAAGACATTGCTTCTGCAAAGAAACTGGAATTTTGAGAAATGGATCGAGCGGTATCTCTCGTGAATCAAAATGTTCCGTAAGATTGGGGAAGTAACAGTCGCGCGCGAGGGCCGGGCGACTTCTCGCGAAGCCATAGAAAATAGACGAGAGACCCGCGGCTTTCCACGTTTCTATGTACGTCATAAATCAAGATGAATGATACGATCCATCGGAATACCGTGCCACCTCCGACAGATGCATCAATCTTCTCTCGCATGTTAGGGGTATCCCGCTCCAGTGGCAGTGACTTTTTGACCGCTGCCGCTCATAAAAGCGGCCGAGACTATCGCGTTTTCCAGAACATACATTTGTCTCAGTCCGTTAGAGCGCTCGCGCAAATGATTTTTATATACAATTTCCGCGCGTGATGTATCGCGCGGGGGTCATAGCTAACGCGAACCGTTCGTGCTACGATCGAACGAAAATTATTCAATCGACTATATATTTTTCCATTACACATCGCAAAATGAAAATAGTTATCTTTAATCTGTCGTTACTTCATTCCACGATCGTTTTTGTCGTTAAAACATTTTGATGGATAAATATATTGCGGTAATATAATCACAGATCGCCTATATTTGTTATACAATATATCTTCCCGATGAGAAGGAAATTACTATTCGTCATTAATTCGGAAGCTACAACGAAGTCCTGCGACTTATATAAGATCCACGTCGACCGACCGACCATGCAAGAACATTCTTACGGCTGTTACGCGGAGAGAAACGATCGTAGGAACAATCATTGCACCTTATTACAACATCTCGGCGTAACTTTGCGCTGCGTAACTGTACAAGGCGCTCCAGGTTTATTCGAGGGGGGGGGAAGGGGGGGAGCATAATTGAGAAACCCGGAACATGCTGCGGCAAGACAAAAATAACAATAATGATGATCTGATTTATTATAGCTGGCTCGCAAAATCAGGACACAGTTTTGCGGTAATAGGATCGGTAACAACGGTTGTCTTTTGTCGCTGTGATTAATCCGCATAATAACGTCTCGGCGTCTCGGATCGTTTCCCGCGTAAGATCGTCCGCGTGAGAGGATGTGCGCCGAGACTCTGCCAGAAATACATAACGAAACGAGAACGCGCGCGATGGGCGAGCGGTGCATTTCTGCGCGTAAACGTCGGTCCGTCGGAATTTGCTTCGCAATAACGCCAAGTTGTCGCTCGCGTATCGACGACGCGTTTGCAGAAATGTAAATATCGGGCGAGATTGTTCCAGCAAACCCATTTCTCTCGGACCGCAGCATCCCGGAAAGTCCGACGGCCGAGTTGCATGGATATGCACGTATGTTTGTCTCTACTGCGTGTATATGTCTGCGTGTATGCGTATTCGTCTACATGTACTTGCTTGCGTACGATGGTCAAGATCGCTCATTGGCGGATGGAAGGCACGGGGTAAGGATATCAAAAGGGGGGGTCGAGACTCGACGACGACAACGACAATGACGACGATTGCTCGCCGAGGAATCCGCGCGGATCGTCCTCGATCACGTCGTCCGAACTATCGATCGTTGCCGGTCCAATCGCTCGCCGCCCACGCGGGCAGCGGCGTCTCGTACTCCCATCCCGGGCCGCAGTAACGCCACGCGTGCAGATACATCACCAGGTCCGACGGCTTCGGGTCCCTATACTTGACTTTGCACTCGTAGCAGTGCGGATCGACAGTGACCTTGTCGTTGGCGAAAGTGGAATCCGGCGGCTCCGAGCCAGTCTGCGTTCCCACGGTAACCTTGAGGGATTCCTGCTGCGGCGGCTGCTGCTGCTGCGGTTGCTGCTGCTGCTCGTCCTCGACCAGGCCCGGGGTAGACGACGGCGAGGAGCCGTTGTCCTTGTCGTTGCCGGAGCCCAGCATGCGCTCCTCCAACTCTAGCTTCGGCTTAAACAGGCTCATGTCGGAATCGCCGTCCATGCCGAGCCAATTCTCGGCGTTGTGGATGCTGATGAGATCCCGGACGAGCTCCTCGTCGGTTTTGCCGATATTACCGCCCTTACCCTTGTGCGGGCCGAAGACCACGTGATTGTAGAGGGGATCGTTCACGACGGGATAGCCGAGGTACTGCAGGTGGACGCGGATCTGGTGCATGCGCCCGGTTTGTGGCTTGCACAGCACCACCGACGACTTGCCGTTGTAGCTGAGACGCTTGAAGCGGGTGACGCAATCCTTGCCCTTCTCGGAGACCTTGCAGACGCCGATCTTGTAGGAGACGACCTCGATCGGCTCCGAACAGATTACCTCCTCCTCAGGGAACTCACCCTCCACCCGGCACACGTACTGCTTGTGGACCTGGAATGCGCAGACACGACATATAACATACGGAGCAATTACGGTCGTCGTCGCGTTCGTACGCCAATGTAAGCGTCTCCGTCGTTCAATGACAGACGAGCGACGCCAGCTGTGCGTCTGTATGTTTTTTCTCGCATTATCCGACCCGTGCACTTACGCAACCAACCTGTCTATTTCTTATTTGGTGCTCCATCTGCCTCGCCTTCTTCGGCGTCCTACCGAACAGGAGAATGCCGCTAGTCAACCGGTCCAGCCTATGAATGGTCCTGAGGTTCTTCAAGTTGTACTCCTTCGCCAGGATGAAGACCACGGTGTTGTGCCGGTAACGACCGCACGGATGCACCTGCGAACACAGGCGGGTCAAACGATTATTTTATTTTCGCGTCGCGCCTCGTTTAAGTCTGATGCTTGAAGCGAGAACGATCTAATCCAAGAAAGAATATTGTCCGAATATCAGAAAAGGAATCCGAATATATAGGCCAAATACTATAGAAAAGGAAACATCGAGACTTTTACACTGAAAAAAAATGCTGTTGCTTCAATTAAAGTCTACGTCACGGACTGTCTTTTTTATTCTTTTAATAATCTAAATATTTGGTCCAATCATAATACAATTGAATGAACTATTTATGTTTGTGGATTGGACCAAATATCTAGATTATTCTTTTAATAATCTAAATATTTGGTCCAAAATCATAATACAATTAAATGTTTGTGGCAGCCCGTGACGTAGACTTTAATTGAAGCAACAGCATTTTTTTTCTGTGTACGTAGCTTCGTCCTAAGTTCGAGGCATCTAGGATTACATTTTCCGTATCTCACGCTAAACTTTTCATCAAGTAACCAGAATATCTTCAGGAAATGAGATGTGGACGGTAAATTTACGGGGCTTATACTACTTAATGAATGTACTCGTGCCTATCGGCATGTGGCCAATGTAAATGCGATGTAGGCACATACACACAAACCCGCATACACACACAGACACACCCGCTCGTACGCATCCACACAAGAGCGATCGACCTATTTCTCCTGGCAAAATTCGGGACAAAAAGCAATCGCACCCTACAAAGGAGGGGTCGTTTCGAATCGGCATGGCACGGGAACGGCGCGCTTTATGCATTCCGGCCGACAATGCGGATTTGTAGGTACAACAACCGGCTGGCTGACTAGCTGGCGGATCGTATCGGACTCTTCCTGGCTCGATAAGTCCGCGCCAGTCTATCAGCACCACGGTGCACGTATGCACAATAATGCACGTCGGCTATCGAACGTCCCCCGGGCGACTCGGCGAACCGCTACAATAATCCGGCGATCGAAGGCATTTTTCTACTCACCGCCGCAAGGCTTTCACACACCTTCCGCGTATTCCCTCCACGTCGCGGAATGAATTTCGAGAACTTCAAGCAAGCGAACGAATCCCGAACTTTCACCGCTGACGTACGCACAACGAGTTTTTCCAGCATATTTTTTTATGCAAAATCCAGAAAACCGAATTTCTTTCCCCGATCTATCTTCTAATAAATGAATAAACATAATTAAAATTTAATAAAATTGTAACAGTACTATTAAATTAATAGAATTAATTAATTGTAATTAATTAATTAATTAATTAACACGTTGATTGCTCGTAATCGGCACTTTTCAGTGACGCTTTAGTAATTACTATCCAAATTTTTTAAAACGCTTGTGAAAAATATAAATGCCATTTAATATTAAATTCTGAATGATATAAATAATTAGATAAAATTAAAGGTAAAATTAAAAGGTCGCCTAAATCGTACCTTTTGCAGCATGTTACAAAAAGACTTAGAGTAGAGTGGGGTAAGAGTGCGCGGCATGTAAAAATGCGCAGTGCAGGTATATTTGTTTCTGTGTAAGTTAGGTTGGCAACACTGAGTTAGTTTATAAAGTGTCATGGCTGAGTGGCGCCAAATGTAGTGACAGTCGATTCGAGTGAACAGCATTGAAACTATGAGGTAAGTTTCACTTTTCATCTTCCTGATGTAATATTTTGATTTTTCCCAAACTGTATTTCATAAGTAGAAATAAACTTAAGTAAATCATTGACAAGACATTTTGATTAACTCGTTTCTGGCGTGTGTCATGCTATATTAGACATTTCACTTAGACATTTCTATATTAGACATTTTACTTTTGCCCCACTGCATGCGCACTTTTGCCCCACCGGTGGGGCAAAAGTGCGTTTTTGCAATCGGTTCAAGAAAAGTTTATTACATGGAATGTATTCAAAATATAAACATAAACCCTAGTGAATTTTAAAAAAGAATGTTTGAAGATTTTAAGGTACAAATTTCAAGATTCTAGTTATTTCTCAATAGTAGATATATGAGATCAAAAACTAAGTGCGCACTTTTGCCCCACTTTACTCTATAACAAATTAATTTGTTAGTGGTAAAAGGTTAAACATGTAATAATAGATGTCTGAAACTTCAAGCTACAATTTCCAACGTTTAACGCTGCAAATCCAAGCGTGTTATTTTTACACGCATAAACATCTAGAAATGACACATTTGACTGAAGTTCTTTTTACATGTTTCTTGCTGTTTTAGGTTACGTCATTTAACGCGTTTAATCGTATTAAATTGAAAGTTAATACGTTCAATCGTGTTAAATGACATGATTTAAAACTGCAAGAAATGTAAGAAGAGCTTCAGCTAAAATAACACGCTTTGCAGTGTATTTGCGTACAAATCAATATCAAATGAGAAATATAATGAAAAATAACTTAAGGTACGTATTCGGCAACCTCTCCTCTATTACTCATGAGGATAAAGTCTTATCTAATCAACAAGAACACATAGACCTTATAGATATGGACTGGCAATTGCTATAGTTTCTGCATAGGAAACAGTGTCCGGAGGAGGTTGGAGAGAGAAACATACTTCTCTCTTTTCTTCTTAGTACTTCTCTTTCTCAAAGTGTCCGAAAATGTACATTGCGCATGTCGATTAAACATATAGCGCGTGAATGTAATATATGTCAAGCATGCGCGAAACGTACTTCCGGACTTTTTAGAGAGAGAAGTACGGACGCAATCTTGCTTGTATTGCCTGTCCATATCTATAAGGTTTATGAACAAGAAGGTTTATTAGATGTAAATCGACACAACTGGCCAAATTTATTTAAAAAATCACAACGTTTCGACCATTGGTTTTGGTCCTCTTAACACGTTCTTTAATTACCGAACATATTTAACGTGTCGAAGTTTTTTATTTTTATTGACTATTTTATTTTCTGTGACTATTTATATAATCTTTTTCCGACTTGACTCGAACAATGTGTAAGTCTTTAACTTATTAATTTTTGTAATTTATGGCAGCGAATCTTATATTCTTTTCTCTTTAGTCTAGATATTTAGCTTTATTGGGCACTACGCCACATTCATAGAATATTCGTTATAATTTATACAACATAATTTATTAACACCTGAAGAGGACCAAAACCAATGGTCGAAACGTTGTGATTTTTTAAATAAATTTGGCCAGTTGTGTCGATTTACACCTAATAAACCTTCTTGTTAATTATTCACTGGCGAAGAAAAGTTTTATTGCTTGTTCTTATCTAATCATATTATACAATATTTTATCATTATATATTTACGATAATGAAAATTCTACTGTGGCGTACACGGCAAGCCATAGAAAAATTGCTGGGCTGACAACGTGTCAATTGTGGTATAGTCGTTACTAAAATGACTTAACAAATTAACGCGATGCGAAAAAGCTGAATAATTTCGTTATTGTCGTAATCTACGCAGAGAATGGAAGAGGAACGAGGAAGCGAAAGCGGCACGACGAAGTCGCGATACTCCGCGATTGCATAACGGTTTTAACGACGTCTGCACGCGAAAATTAATTCGAGCCGATTGTGTCGGGCGGCCCCGAGGTCTCTTCGCGGCAGGGCAGGGATGAAAAAAGGTACTCGAGAAAGCGGGAACGGAACGCGAAAGCGATCATTAAGTCGCGCATCGCGCTCGTGCTCGCCGAGTACCTACTTGCGCGTCCGATTACTTTTGCATTAATGCCCGGCTGTTTTTTGTTGCGCAAGCTCTTGTTAACGATCTCCCGCCGAGGACGCGGCCACCGGTGCATTCGGTGACATTTGAGAGGAAAAGTGGCCGTGCTCGGTGCTCGCCCGGTGTATTTATCGCCGAGCCGGAGCCTCGCGGCCCCGTCGTAGGAGAATAAAACTTGCAACCACTGCGGTGGCGCACGACTAACGGTCCCGAGAGCGAAAACGAGAAAAGAGAACGGAGGGAAAAAATATATATAAAGAGAAAGAAAAAGAGCAAAGTTAAAAGTCTCATGAGTCGGTCTCGCGAGTCATCTTCCTTTTGGACGCTTTGGGGACGCTTTATTTTGGCCAGAGGTGGTATACGTCGTCGCGCGCGTTATTATCGTCGCGGATTGAAATAACCGAGAGACGAAAATTGCTGCGAAGTGGAAAACGAAAGGGCCTCTTAAACTCGTTCCGAGGAAACCACCGTAACCGTTAATTTACGCCAATGAATCACCGATATCGCCGGTTTAATGCATCGGACTCGCGGTATTGCATTTACCACGGCGAAACCGTGGCTCCTGTCCTTTATACCTATACGTGTTTTTACAGCGGGGTCCGCGAAGTCCGACATTATCGCGGAGCGGCAATAATAGCGCGGAGTAAATTATCCGTGATTTGCGAGCGCCGTAATGCGCGCGATTAACATTTTAATAGTGAGTTTTATTCGCGCGGTCGCGGCCGCGGTGCATCGCGACCCGCGGGACATTTATGCCTACGTGTGCGCGCGTAAATTCTTCCCCTTCTTTTTGCTCTACGTGGTTCTTTTTTTAGTCATGATTGTTTCATGCCCCGAAGTACCAGGAGAGACCCCCGAGGTTGACGAGAGTGACGTCGAAACGTTGCATTTTAAAAAGGCAAAGCTCGTCAGAGGCCCTTGGCATTTGACGCACACTGTTAACCGCGTTGTTTCGTTAGTCACCGTCTGAAAAACGACTCGTTAGCGGCGATTTAGTCGCGTCGAGAGAGAGAGAGAGAGAGAGAGAGAGAGAGAGAGAGAGAGAGAGAGAGAAGGAAATAAAAGAACACTAACGAAATCAGAAGGTTGACGTTGAAGGAGCGGAAGTCTGCGCGCCTCGCGGTTGAGACACGCTAGAATTTAATTTAGGGGTACACTCAAATATGTATATTTAGACAAAGCGATGGAAAAACTTCATCAGCGAGAGTGTAAAAGAATAGAGTCCGGAAATTCTAAATTTAACGGCGATGGGACTTTAACTTGGGAGCGGAAGCGCGTGCTCCAGGAATAATTTTCAGTAAAGAGGCGGTTACATATACTTATATGAAGGGAGCATCTGGGATTTTTCAGGTGAACTGAAACGAGGGAGGGGGGTTTCGAGTATCAAGCGATTCGGCTACGTGGAAACTATCAGAGGAACATGCAAGAAAGTGTACGTGTGTGTGTCTGTGTGTGTGTGTGTGTGTGTGTGTGTGTGTGTGTGTGTGTGTGTGTGTGTGTATGTATGTGTGTGTATGTTTGTGCTTGGTGGACAAATACGACAAACAATTTTTTGGCAGTACAGTTCTGGCAGTACACCACTTACAGGGATGGAGGCGGGCTTGTTGACCACGACGACGTCCTCGTCCATGTGTATCACCGTGATCGGCTCCGAGGTGACAGGCACCTCGTGTCTGCAACACACCAATCGCAACCAGCTTAACGTGGCTTTGTTCCGTTTGCGCTTACACGTCTCGCACACACGTACGCAATGCACGTACGTAGACGTACACATATACACACGCACGTACACGCGTAGATACATACACACACATACCACACACGCACACGCATTCGTACGTACACGCGATAGACGCATCGAAATGCTGGGGTAGTTCTCGGGCGAGTTAGACAGTACACCCGGTGGGAAGTACTGTCGACCGACTTGGATTGCAGCTAACCGGTAATCAAGTTCGACGGCCAGGTAATTACCGCAATGTCGGGGAGAAACGGCGGCGGTCGATCGCCGATTGATAGTCGCGGGCGATACCGGCTTATCGCGATTCGGCACCGACGATCGGCATTCAACGCCCGCACGCACGCCGCTGCGCTTTTTCGCGATTCTATTCACGTGCGGATCGATTGCACACATCGGACGACCGCAAAAGGCGGAAAAATCGTGCGGTCGCGCCGACTGCGTTCCTCCGTGCAAAAACACGCGCGCGAGAAGCCAACGGGTCGAGAATAGCGTCGCGGAAATATAGCCGCGCTTTTATCTAACGTTAAGCTAAACAGCGAAAGGCGTTCCGCGAGCCAAAAGGAAAGACCCGAAAAAAAGGAAAGGAGCGAGAAAAAGAAGAAAAAAGAAATAAATACGGCAGGTGGATGCACGTGCATGCGGGGGCCCCAATTATGAGTTCCATCTACCTAATGCATTTCCACTCCGCAAAACTACGGTCGTACCCACTATGTGTCCCGTGCACGTGCATTCTCTCCGCGCGAACAATAAGGAGGCATCGGCAAAGAGAAAAAACAAATGCGATGGAAAGAGAGAGAGGGAGGGAGGGAGAGAAAGAGAGCCCTCGGCGCATTGAGATTGAATCTGCAAAATCTTTTCCCGTCACTTTTGCAAAGTGCCTCGTTCACGATAAATGGCGTTTGCGATGAAGGCCGGATATCTGCGAATATTGGATAAAACACGTGACAAACAGAATTCAATTTGGCGAGCAAGACGTTCGTGAACATTATAAATTGCGACACCGCGGTGAAAATCCCGGAGGGCCGACGCGCTCTCCCTCGAAAACTAATCGCGGATCGACGCATCGTTAGCTCCATTCTCACGCTCCGGAATAGATCCGGCGAATCGCGTAAACGTAGTGGCGTACTAGGATTACGAAAGGTTATTAAATCATAAAAGTGGATCGAGGGCGAATTTATATAATGGCATTTCGCAGCTGAGCGAGAAGTTCGCTCCTCGAAAACATAAAATTGTGCCCCTTCGGCGAGTATTAATCTAATCTGATCGTCCAGAATTTAAATAATGGAAACGCGATTACTTGTCGACCTGTCGTTACATCTCCAAGGCCCAGTTCCACAATCTCTAGTTAACTTAACCGGCAGGTTATTCCATTGGAATTGACCAATCGCATTTGTTAATTTTGCTTTACGACAAATGCGATTGGTCAATTTTGTTAATTTTGCTTTACGACAAATGCGATTGGTCAATTCCAATGGAATAACCGGCCGGTTAAGTTAACTGGAGATTGTGGAACTGGGCCTAAGATCGCCTCATTACGTGCACTACATTGACAAAAAACCACGATGTTAGTCACGCATTCTATTCTAGTCTTTCAGCACTGCTCTGTCACGGAAAAAATGGACAGCCAAGTTATAGCTTGCTAATGCAAGTTTAACATTTATAACTAAGCAGATTTTTTGATAGTGTAGTAAAGAAAATATGCTCGTAACTGCTTTCAGACATATTTTCTCTGCTATTCTATCAAATCTGTTTATTTATAAATGTTAAACTTACGTTAGCAAACTATAACTTGGCTGTATTAACTTAATCTATTTTCCTCCGTGATCGGTTACGCACAAATATCTATTGTTTCATTTCCCTTCCAAGCGCAAGATAGAAATCATTGAAAACCATCATGATAGATACATGTATACTTATCCTGAGGCGCATAATCGAGAGTGCCTCTTACAGTTTCATTCGACATATTCCTCCGTTCCGTCTCCTCAAGGGTTTCCTTTAGGGAAAATAATTCATGTTTCGCGGGGGAGCCGAAATACACATATACCGAAACCGAGAATAAGCAACTTCTACCTTCCAATTGGCTGACACGATATTATGCAGCCTCACAACGAAAGGCAATAAATCGCTTCCGTCTCGTAAATCACATTTCCGCTCCAACATTTCGGGTTCGCCACTCTCCAAGTATCTTCGTTGTGCATACATACATACACACGTATATGCGCCATACCTTAAAGTTCGCAACGGAATTTCGAAGCGTGAAGGGAACATTAAATCATATATATTCGGTCCCGTCGAGATGGCGACAGATAGCACGATGCGAAGTGTAACGATTCTCTTATCCTATCTTTAGTAGCACTAGCAACTATTTCAGGTACCTTGTCGCTTTCGGATTCCGCTCTATTGCTCGCTCTCCATTAATTTTAACAAATAAAAATCCGAATTTTCCAACTGTCAGACCGAGGTAGACTAGTAGAAATAAATCTATTTATCGAAAGTAGATTTAACACTATAACACGAAAAGAACGGTTTTGCTGAATTATCTAAAAATTTGACCAGACACAGATCTGAAAATAATTTTATTAGACCATCCAAAGTAACTATGTAGGACACTCAAACATGATGATAATGCTGGAAAAAGTTTTGATATTCTAGCAACTATTTTGGGCGTCCTACATAATAATTTTGATAACCCAACAAAATTATTTTCAAATCTGTATCTGGCCAAATTTTTAAATATTTCAGCAAAACCATTCTTTCCGTGAAGACAATGTATTGCAAACAAAGTGCATACAGCATCCATTCCTCGTTTTTCGAATCTAATTGACACTCGAAATATTTGACACTCGACGAGTCAGTTTCACGCGGCTGCTCTTTTTTATCCGAAATTCTGTCATTTTTCTAAAAGCATTCTCGAATTAACTATATATCCATTAAAGTGTCGCGTGCTACAGTTCTCCACCTATTCGTCCCGCCGTCTCGTTCCTCGCGTGACATTCGAAAGGTGCGACGACGTAACAATCGGTTTGCGTGCCGCTCGCCGGGCACGGCGACGTCCTAAGTGCGTCTTCCAAATTTAACGTGGGTCACATGCCGCAGCGACACACGCGTCTCCGCGCGCGGCCGCGAGATATACGCACGGATCCGAGAGGACAGCGCTGGTGCACGGATCGCATCGCATCGAGCGCGGTGATGCAACAGCCCGACGATATTATTGCGAATCCGAAGAGCGCAGGAAGGGATTATTGTTCGTTAGTTGGCAAGGGGGAGACGGCCTACCGAAATTTATTTTCGGCGCGGGGTCGGCCGCAATAAACGGAATCGCGAAGTACGTGTGCGGTGCGGCAACGCGAGTCCGGGGATGATCGACGAAGGATGGCGAACGCTGTCAAACGCAGCTGTAGAATCATGTCTCTTTGACGCATTCCTCCGCGTTAATTTACGCACGGAGAACGCGATTTAAGCGTTCAGTCTACAATGGCTGTAGTAAGCCTTTAGCCTTTTGCTCGAAACAAAATAATTTCTGGCACAAAGCGTTTCCCGCGCTGTCTGAAGCCTTTAGCCCGTAAGTACTCGCGTGACTTTTTTTGACGTAAACGCTCGCCTGATGGGGTCAATTTGACCCTTTAATTAATTTGTTTTTTATGTATAAACAAATTTTTTTATTTTTATTTATAAATAATTATAAACTGAAACATGTTTTAAATATAAAATCAAGTATAAAATAATAATTTTCAAGCATTAGAAATCCATATTTTTAAAAATATTTCTTCATGTAATATTTTGATTAGTACACGGAAAAAACAGAATGGTTGGCTCGCACATAAATCTGTTTGTACCAACCAGATTTAATAGTTAAATATGGAACAACTAATTATGTATTTGCTGCAACCACAGAGCAATTGTTGAGTGATTTGTGTAGTAGCAGTAACAATACCTGATTGCTCCAACCAGACTGTTTCTCGAGTCGCTTTTGGTTTCTGACATCGCTACTTTGCAGTATAGCATCCCGAATGATGCAACTATATGGATAGATTAGCTTATCCATGGTAAATGAGCCCCAACCGAATTCTGGTTGCCACAACCAGATCACATGCAACTACAGCGATATAGTTGAGATACACCAAAGTATATAAGTCATATCAACTATACACATAACTACACGGAAAAAACAATAAGGTTGCCACAACCGCAATAATAGTAACATTTGGTACAGCCACGTCCTGTGGTTGTCACATTCACATTGATGTGAAGGCAACTATATGCATTTGGTACAGCAAACATAGTGAATGTTGAGACAAACATAGTGAATGTTGAGACAAACATAGTGAATGTTGAGACAAACATATATAGATGCACTACACAAACCACAGGACGTGGCTGTACCAAATGTTACTATTATTGTGGTTGTGGCAACCTTATTGTTTTTTCCGTGTACCATACAAAGATAACTAGGGTGATGCAGCTATGTTCTTTACAACTAAATATTTCTGGTTATGTGCACCATATCTTTTTTTTTTCGTGTAAATTCATAGCTTTTTCGTCTGGATCAGTTTGACCCCCACACGCGTGCTTATGGGTTAACAGTTGGGATCTCTTTTAAATCAACTCTTGAAGCTTAAGAATCACGACTGAAGCAGCGCGGAAAACGCTTTTGGCCGAAAATTATTTAGCTGAAAGCAAAAGGCTAAAGGCTTGCTACAGCATTACATTGTAGACTGGACCTAGAAATCGCGGGCGAAGAGATCATACTCACTCTCGTTACACGCTGGTGTCATTAGACGAGGTTTTGCACAATTAACCGGAGTGCATGTGGCGCACGATGCGCTGTCGCGCGCGTGTTACCTTTCCCATCATTTCGACGTCGCGGATGAGAAATATGGACGCGTTAATTGTACCGCCGGGTCACTCGGGGAAAGCCGGCCGTCAGATGATTATTACAGCGTGTACGCTCTCGCGCGCATTTTCGCCGGGCATTTTCGCAGGACCGCGACGTGGCCCCGCGGTCGCGAATAAACCCATGGACCCGGCGAAATCGAGGAAGCGTTATACGGAAAATGATTTTGTAATGAATGAATTTTGGGGAAATTCCGGTACTCCGCGCGGTCGTGTCGGCAGTTCTATATATGAATCGAATAATATTGACTCTGCCCCGCGCGCGGTCGACGTTGATGCACGGGCGTCCGATATTTTCCGCTTAAAACGAATGTTTATTTTGTCGATTTTAAATTCTATGCGAATCATATGCAACGTCTGTTTGTATAAATATGCACTCGAAACGTGTCAGATAGCTCCATTACGCTTTATTTTTTACCACACTGTGTGACGATCAAATATACAGATTTGCGTTACTGTAAATAGAAATGCATAATAAACAGAATTATGCGCTATATATATATATATATATATATTATATGTATATATATATATAATTAATGTATATTTAATGTAGGAATGTATGTGGAGATACACGCGAAATATATATATCGCGTGTATTTCTATATATACATATTCCAACATTATAACTGAATAATATCGATTCTCTATGTTCGCAATCACGCATTGCCGTTTCGCCATGCGATTCGACGTTTACGTAATCCGACGTTTATCCTTCCTATTTCATCATACAGAAGGATACGAAAATTTTTTAGCTATCGGCTTTGCGCGGTCATCTGTGTGCGTTCGCGGGTCCACGTTCTTGTTAAAAAAAAATTTGTTTCGGACCGTAATACAGCTCGCTGTGCATGCAATCTGCACAGGAGCTGCAGCAAACTGGAAACTGGAACTGCGCGGCATGAAAATTTCAGAGTGCATAATTTCAGTGTAACAGCATCAATGGTACGTAACGTGCGCGAGAGAAATGCTAGGCATCACGTTACGCGATCGTGATACGCAGTTGCCGTCGGCCCTGGGCGTATTCTAATTAATATATAATTCACGTAATTAATATATAAATGTAATCGCGCGTACCGCCGTCTGCCCCGTCGCGACCGATCATGACGGCGAACGGGAGGCCAACATCTGGCCTCGCCTGTAATTGTATCATTCCATGTTTCGGAGCGGAGCCCCCGCTTCCGAGAGGAGGTTTCGCCGGCCCGGCGAAATTTATGGTAACGATATTCTAACGAAATCAGCGCGAGTCGCCGTGGGAATTCACCGGCGATCAACTTTTACGTAACGAGTCATCATCGGTCGTCAGTGCCGCCGCAGATTAGCTTTCGGTGAAACGTCAGTCGGACTAATCTGTCGTTCAGTTTTTGCTACACGCGGTCGATTCCTCGTATCTCGCAATGCAACGAAGAGATCTTAAAGAAGCTACGAGAGAAATGTCTATTCAATGCCAATACCACATTTCCAGACAATTGCATATTAATTATTGCAATTGCCTTTATTACAATATGCCTTTATTACAAATCTACATGTTTCTATCATAAAATTGTTGTTTCCCGGCTGTCATTTAAGTTAACGACGTATTCAATAAAATCGCAGCCCTTCATCGAGAATCGATGTGACTGGTACTGCTACCTTCCGCCGTCGAACCAGTAACAGTTTCATGCATGAAACATCGATTTGGTCCAATACGTTTGAATGTGTCAAAGCGATTTCTGCTTATCGTAGGGACCGCGGCTAGTGACTATTCGAGTCCACCCGCACGAACTATCAAGTCCTATCGGGATGAATACTCGACGTGTAATGAATAATGTGATTATCGAGAAACAGATCGGCCAACTAGATGGACTTATATCGACAGTTAATTGTCTACTCGGCGACGTCGACTTCCCGCAAGATCTTCTAACCAGCTATTCAATTCCATTGCGATTATCTCAGTTAATATAACGATTCATGATAGCTATCCGAAATTGTAACCGTTGTCTGTGATAATCTATTCGAACCAGAAGCATTTCATTTCGGAAGGAGTTATATATGGATAATGCTTTAATTACTAATATTATAATAATATAACATAAAATAATAATAATATATAATAATATATGTATGTATATAATAATGTATGTATATATAAAAATGATGTATAATAATATATGTATAATTAAATAATATATTTTTTCTAATAAAAACAGCATGGTCCATTAAACTTAATATATATGCTGGCACAATTTTATCGATCTACGGGCTCGTCTTTATTCCCGCAATTCCCGATTGTCCGCAGAATCGTTCGGTTATCTCTCGAGAAGGCATTTTTCCCAGGGCTCATTAGCTACCTTCTGAAGTAGAGTCGCGCGATTTCGCTTCGTTAGGCCCAAACAGACAGGTCGGTTCCGAGCCGCGGTTAAATTTCCCAAAGGCACAAAGGACCGCGCGGACGTAAAACGATTATCGAACGATCAAACCGCGGGATATAGGATAGACTTCGCCCGGTAAAGTTCAGCGGCAAGCAGGTGGATCGTTAATTCCGCCGGATTGCGGGCGAATCCCGGTCTTGTCACTGGTGGAATGCGCTCTCGAGACACACCCGGGGAACACTCGGAATTTAGCCCGGCACGGGCGGCCTCGCCGTGAAAGGAGCAAGGCCGATTGGCATAAAGGACCGGCCGAGTTAATTGCAGTTGGAAACTGTCAAGTGTTCCGAGATCTAGGCTACCTAGCCCTAAATTGCTCTCGAAAAACACTATAATGTCGTGCTCACGGCTACGAGTATCTCGTATCGCGTAAACGTTGACTTAAACGCGATCTTCGTGTAACAGTCGATTTAGCTCGTTTAATCGTTTCTCTGTTAGCGATGCATGTAATTACCTAAACGTATTTAATTGCGTTTTATTTGTAAATCGATAATACACTATCGTAAGATTATGCCATCTTAGATAACATCTTTGGCATAACATTCAACATTGCTAAAAAGATTTGCTTTCACAATCGTTTATTGTACTAAAAAGATTTGCTTGTTGCTAGAAAGACTTGCTTTTACTTTATTGTACAAGAAAGAAAAATAATCTCCTAATTTTATTAAAATACCGAGAATGCCAGACGGGATTTCGTATGCTCATTCGAAAGCATTTCAAATGTCTTTCGTATATATATGCTTCAAATTTTCAATGAGCCAATATCCGCCGGTTGCTCATACATCGCCAGACGAAAGTGTTTCTGACAGATCGTTAAAAAACGAGGAGACGGCACAAATGCAAAGACGCAAGCAGATTATGTCAACCCGCTGGGTCAACATCATGGATTCCCTCGTGATGCGGTCGCAGCGTCGAATTAGAATTTCATGAGAATCCTCAATTAGTTTGAACATGCATAGGTAGCTCGTCGCGCACTCCTAGACACACAAACCGTAAGACGAGCCGGTGACTTCCCGCGGTAATAGACGGTGACTCCTTCTCGCCAATTTCAAATTACGTCGTGACCGTTAAATCTACCGAGAGATTAATCTATCGCAAATTATACGTTAGACGAGCGCGGTTAACCACCGTGAGAAAAAAAGCGTCTCGCGGTCGTTCCACGAGGGAAGGAGTAATCCCCTCTCTCTATCTAATCTCCACTTCTGGAAGAAGAATAATCTATCGCGTTTTCTCACGATCCTCGCGAGAACTGGAAGACATAATGAGGAACGCCACGCGGTATAATCGGTGGATAGCGCGTTCCATTATGCGAACCAAATTCAGACGTTTCTTTTAGTTATGTACATTTGCAGAAATATGCCTCCCCTCATAAGGGATACATTTAGATAAGCAGTTTATCCGTTCTGCCATCGCGTAAAATTATTCAATTTTCGCGCGAGCTAACCGAAAGGGCAGAAGGGAGCGGGCACCTTCGGCGAAATCGAGGGTCTGCTGGAGCAGGCGGTGCGGCAAAGACGGAGGGTGATGCACGGGGGTGATAGAGAAGCGTGTCGCGGGTCGAGGGCGCGACTGGAGGTCCGGCGACAGGTTGATTTATTAGCGTGGACCGGGTGCACGATGGTATCAGGACGGAGGTTGGAGGTCGGGCACCTCCTTCTGCGCTTCACCCTCGTGTCCGCAACACGTAAGGAGAGCGCCCGCGGGTGTCCTGCCTTATCGCTCGCAGATCGCGCATGGATTTCCATGTTCTAGACCAGGGGTGCGCGGCGGCTATTCCACACCCTCGCCTGTTAATTCTGGTTTACATCCACCTCGTCCGACTCGAGTAAAATTCGCGCAAGGTCCCTCGTCCTTTTTTCTCATCGTACTAAATTTCTCCGCGTTCCAGTCTTTTGTCATTACGACACACCGCATTACGTCGCTCTAACACATTTCGGTTGCGCACCCCTGCTTCTCTAGCTTCTTGCACCGCCAGCGGCGTCACGCGTCTTCGCGATCGATCTTCGCGCTGATTACTCTCCGCTCGTGACTCGGCCGAATCCGCCGAGAGTCGATCAGAAAGCGGATATTAACCGGATTACTTCTTCAACGAACGTTACGACCGGCCCGGTGCATTCCGCAAGACGTACCGCGAGACGTTCCGCGTGGGAGAGGACCCGATGACACGATCGATATTGCGAGAAGAAGCTCGGGAAGATTAATCGCTCGGAAGGCAGCGAGAGATGAAGGCGGAGAGACGCGCATCCTATTCTGCGCGCCGTTACGTTGCCCATGCATCGACGGGGACCAACTCTCCTGCGAAATTACACGGTGCTGACGGTGAAGCGGGATCGTTCGCCTACGGAGAGGGGCTCTTCCGGCTAATTGAATCATCCCACCTAATTTCCCGCATCACCGGGAGGGACGAGAGAGAGAGAGAGAGAGAGAGCGCGCGTCCTGTAACAACGTAGGTAGACCCGGGGACGTTCCGAGGAACGATTCCGGAATGAAGACCGGCGGCGAGCGGGTTCCTAGCTCGACGCTCGTCACGCCCACGAGTTTTCTCCAAAGACCCTTTCGAGAGGCTATTCTGGACCATCGATCGCGGGTACCACGGGCATCGGGACATTAATTGAAAAATGGTAGCGGGAAATGACGCGTCTCTGCCGCTGAAGCGTCCGCAGCGGCGCGCGCTGCACTCGTCGTGGAGCTATTATTTCTAACAATACATCGAGAGCGTACAATGTGCGTGGCGAAACCTTTACATCTCTATCTCCGTTCCACGAGTTAATAATCAGCTACTCGTCCACGGCCACGTTCTACAGATAATAATCGAACCATCACGCGATTTCCATTCTATTAACATAGACCTTCTGTTTCTTGTCACTTAATATAAGTAAAACTTCTTCTCTATCGCCCGCGGCGGATCAGGGACGCATTTTTTCGACGCGAATGGCTGAAGAAACGCGATAACGTGCCACGACGCCTCTCTCGTTACATCAATTACAGTGACGAGACGGCGGATCGAGCCTTCGCGGAATCGATTAACCCGTATCCTCGCGCGCGCGAAAAAGAAAGAGAGGAGAGAGAAGGATTCGCGTCGACGATTCAGCGTCGCAAACACCGCGTTGTTTACCAGGTGATTCACGGCTGCTTTAGGAAGCGATTTCCCGGACTTGTGCGATCGGAATCGACACGTCGTCGCACCGGTGTCGACACGGTGATGGATGTCTGAACGGAGCCGGTTGCGAAAGGTCCCGCGTTGTCCAACCGTGTCGCCGAAGCGACGATTGCGACACCGACGATCGTGTCCTTCGCGTATATTCTGCACCGTCGAATGCGCGAGCGAATCGCGTCGTTGTGTCCTTCGAGGCATCGGTCGCCGTTTCAGCTTTCTCGCCCTCGAGGCGAGATTACCGAAGTCGTTTCTCCTTCGCGCTTCCTTTCCTCCCAAGCCGCCGTGAATCCCCCCCGAGGGAGGACACGCTGTTAGAAGGGAACCTTCGTCCTCGAGTTACGGATAGCCCGAGGAATTCCACGGCAGTGATCAAACGACGATTCGGGCGAATGATGTCAACTTAGGAGTTTTAGAGGAAAAAAAACCGGCGCGATAAACGGCAGTTTACAGCTAGGAGGCGACGTCGTTTTTTAAAGAAAGAATCTAGAAGAGCGTGAAAGAGTCTACAGAGAGTACGTCGTTTAATTTTATGCTTCAGATAATTAATTAGCGCGTCAGTGAAACAATGCAACGGTGTCGTCTTGAGGATATAATTATTTTGCAAGAACAATACGAGAATACCGGTAGCGTGCCATCGCCATGCGAGGCATTTCTATCACGCGAAAATTCGCAGCGGCCCGCGAGCGTTTCCCTCGAGCGCATTCTCGTCGAGGAAATGCTCTTCTTCGCGCGCGCGACAATGGCGTTTGCGAAATTTTCGCACGTCACACACGCCGTGAACGGTCGCATACGAGTGCATACCGGAACGTGAAAACCAACAATGGCGTAACGTCATCGGCGGCAGGTGGTACTGCAGGCGGTAAATTTACTTCCCATCCATCTCCGCAATTGTTCGGCGACTATCGTAACAATCCATGGCGACGGTTGCTCCTCTCCTATTATATTTGTATTCCGTCTTTATGCAACGCGCGCGCGTAACGCGTAATTGTTCCGATAACGTAAACACGAACGAGAGCCGCGTTCTTCGCTGCTGGTCGCGCCGATACACAGCGGACACCCACGGCTGACCTAGATTATATTTGCGATCCCGTTTTAATTACGGAGTCTCGCGTTCAGGAAAGACAACATGTCGCTCTGTATCGCGCGGCGATCGACGACGACTCGAGCGATCTAATTGCGAAGAATCGCACGAGACTGTTCGTCGGAAGCCGGTCCCATACACATCGCGAGTACTCGCGAATGATGGCATTCGCAAGTAGTGTGGGACTGGATACTCGGACTACTTTGATACTCATGCTCATGCTTGCCCTTTTCCCGCTGGTTGTCGGTAAACTGTGGCGAGTCAAAAGGAAATTTGAGACTACTCGGGACTACTCCCAGACTGTTCAGGAATCTTCGTGATTATTCCTGCATGTTTGCGAGTGATCAATCGTCTATCCACGCATTGACCGAAAGAAGACGTTCATACTACTCACGAGTACTCGCGATGACCTGTGTGAAGTTAGCCCCCCAAATAATCAAAAATTTTCTTTTTGCAAACGTTTGCCCATCGTTTGCCCACGAATGCCCTGTTGGAATTTTTGTTTACCCCCCTCTAGTTCAAAAGTTATAAGCAATTCAATTTTGGGGGGGGGGCCAACTTCACACTGGCTTCCAATGTCGAAAAATCAAAAATTTTCTTTTTGCAAACGTTTGCCCATCGTTTGCCCACGAATGCCCCGTTGGAATTTTTGTTTGCCCCCCTCTAGTTCAAAAGTTATAAGCAATTTAATTTTGGGGGGGCCAACTTCACACTGGCCCCCCAACGTTAAATAATAAAAAATTTTCTTTTTGCAAACGTTTGCCCATCGTCTACCCACGAATGTCCCGTTGGAATTTTTGTTTGCCCCCTCTAGTTTAAAAGTTATAGGCAAATCAGAGCCGGCTCATGCTACTCGCTAGTTTACCTCCACCCAACCTCACCACAGGCTGCTGGCGTGCTGCCGCGCCTTTATTAATAAAATTTATAATTTAATTAATTGAAAACAAATCTGATGTTTTTTTTATTGCGAATATAAATTATTCTGTGTATATATGTGTAAATACATATTAATATATATTTTATAGCGTGTATACGAATGACGATTTTGATTTTGAGAACAAATGTCATGAACCGGTTTTGATTTGCCTATAACTTTTAAACTAGAGAGGGGCAAACAAAAATTCCAACGAGGCATCCGTGGGCAAACGATGGGCAAAAGGAAATTTTGGATTTTTTAACGTTGGGGGACCAGTGTGAAGTTGGCCCCCCCAAAATTGAATTGCTTATAACTTTTGAACTAGAGGGGGGCAAACAAAAATTCCAACCGGGCATTCGTGAGCAAACGATGGGCAAACGTTTGCAAAAAGAAAATTTTTGATTTTTCGACATTGGAGAGTTAACTTCACACAGGTCTCGCGATGTGTGTGGGACCGGCTGAATACAGAGTACGCGCAAAGACGATTACGAGTACGAGTAGTCTAGGAGGTCTACATTCGGCATCGGTCGAACTCGCGCTCGTAAATATTCGCGATGTGTGTAGAATCGGTCGAAGAGAATTCGAGATATCGCGTGACCAGGGTTTTTCCACTTTATCTCCCAAACGCGCTTTTTTTCTCCGATCTCCCGATGACATCACGCGGTGCATCTCATTGTTTATTACTAGCGGCCAGGCGACTATTTTGTGCTGCGGCCGGCCTTCACCCGGTTAACTTCGCTTGCTCGTCGGAGACACGTTTCACCGTCGTCAGCTTGCACAGCGTCGCGTCGACGTGAAAAATCGACGTGGAAGAAAAAAGTATGGTTCTCGCGAGCAGCGAATTAACTCCGGAATTTGCCATTATAATGACGACGGTGACACGCGGCGAAATGTAGGACGCGAGTGGTGCGCGTGTCGCGATCGCGCGCCTGAAAAGTACAATTGCCGGGATAATTACTGGAATTAGCATGCGAGACCGTATTAGCGGCGCGCGCGCGCGAGACGTGAAATAATTTAATCCAGCTTCCGTACGTCAGCGAGGACTGACCCGGCACTCGCGACGAACGGCGACGAGGGAACGAGAGAGAGTTATATATTTCATTCGTATTTTTTCTTTCTTTTCCAATTCGAAATACGATGCATTCATCTTCGCGAGACGTTCGCGGAATCTCGAAGGCTCCTTCGCGCGCTTATCTCGAATGACGGAGCAGAAGCTCTACCGGCGGCGCATCCACGTTCTCCCGCGATAACCGGCGCCGATAGCGCGAGCCTCGTTGAGCGTTGGCGCGTTTAAAGACGCTCGAGTGCGAGAGCGAGAGAGCGTGCGTGTGCGCGCACTCGCGGCATATTAGATTCTTATATATCCGTGCCAAGGATAATCGCACGAGTCCCGTGGCCATGTGGTTCCCGGCCTCGTGCGCACGAGGAGGATCCACCGGAGGCCTCCTCTTATCTACGCCGAGTAAGGAGAGGCGGATGATTTACGAGTTCGTTGGACCTACCGCCGCGCCTTTCGACCGCACGCCATCGTTGCGCGCGTTTCCTGCGCGTTACATCGTCCTGGACCTTCCGTAGATCGCATCCTGTTTTAAGGCCATCACACATAAAATTCCGGAAGGACGTAAGAAAATCGACCAATCCCAATCGAGTGGTGAGGTTACGGACAACACAATACTCGATTGGGATTGGTCGATTTTCTTACGCTTACGTCCTTACGGAATTTTATGTGTGATGGCCTTAAGGACGTAAGATATAAGCGTATAAGAAAATCGACCAATCCCAATCGAGTAGTGAGGTTACACAATACTTGATTGGGATTGGTCGATTTTCTTACGCTTACGTCTTACGTCCTTACGGAATGTTATGTGTGATAGCCTTAAGGACGTAAGACGTAAGCGTAAGAAAATCGACCAATCCCAATCGAGTATTGTGTTGTCCGTAACCCCACCATTTTTTCCGTAAAATGTAAAACGTAACGTCGAAAAATACCGTAAGGATGAAATTCTACGGCTTACGTCGTATGGACAACCAATCACGAAGGGTGAAGCAGTACGCACTTTAGTTTAAAATTCGACGTCGAACTACTGAGATTATGTGTGTATAGCATCCGTAGCAATAAAATGAGTGACCCCAATCAATACTGCAATAACATGTTTAATAACATGTTTTTGACCCTAAATTGATACTTTTAGATTAAATCTTCATAAATGGGAGGAAACTTTTCCGCATTTGTTATTGATTGGACTTTACGCTTTACGAGAATTGTGTGCGATGAGCTTTACGTTTTACGTCTTAAGTTTACGTCTTACGTCCTTACGTAATTTTATGTGCGATGGCCTTTACTGTAAAAAGCCAAAAAAGAGACGATAGATCTCCTGAAGCATCCCGAGGTATTACAAACGGCTTACAATGTGGCTAGAGAACGGATACACTTATTCTACTTACGTCCATCTTGCCGCGTTGCGAATAACGAATGCAACTCTGGCGTGCGCGAATTAAACCGTTTATACACGGATTATGCATTTTAGACTTCTGTTTCGAGCACCGCTGTAATCCCGGCACTAATCCGATGTTGCCCGCTTTAGGTGAGCCGCTTTCCACGCATGCGTTTCCGTCCCGTGCAAATCAGCTAAATTTGATCCGCATTAGATATCTCCGCCGCATAATATAACGTAATGCGCAAACACACATGGTCCCTCCGGGGCTGGCTGTCGATCACATTTCGTTACGTCATATACCTCCCCCGCGGATATACGTCGCTAAACGAGGGTACAACTAAAAATCTAGGCGCGGAAATAAGGATAATCCTTCTCGGCGTGGCATAACTCGTCGATCACAATGGGATACATTATGTTCTGCGCGGGCGAGGCAAGCTTAAGCGGATAACCCGGAAATTCCCGAAATTAAACCCGATCTCATTTGCGCGCGCCTGACAAGGTTCGCCAAATTCCCGGGGCTCTTCTGAAATCAAAGTAAATTCCTGCGGAAGCTAACCTGGATTTATACCGCGGCCGATAGGCTTCGTTAAATATGTACACCGTGCTCCCCCGACGTCGGCCGAAATTCCCGCGTCGACCGATAAACAAGCTCCCGCCGAGAAAAAGTGGATTTAAAGCGTAGAACCCGACGTTACGTGTCGTGCGTTCTGTACAAATGAATAAAGGAACGTGCCTCTTATCGAATGATAAATACGGTACACTGAGAGAAAACGAAATAGTTTTGGCAACTATAATTTGGCAACTCTGAAATT
>NJRQ01000333.1:89940-110263 GCA_003063805.1 Aphaenogaster ashmeadi
ATCAAAAGTTTAAAAACGGTCATTTGACCGGCGATGGTAGGTTTAGTGTTAATAATACTAATGATAATAATAAAGATCTTAAGAAACCTATAAAAAACTTTATTGCAAAAAATTTTCCATCTCTAGCTAAAAAGACTGTGTTTTCAGTCCGAAAAGTAATCGAGCGTAGTCGGCTGAGCTATGAAGTGTATATAAATTCACGCAATAAAAATATTAAGCAAAAAAGATCTAGTCCGACCATAAAAAGCCCATATTTTTATATGTTGTTATATATTGCTATATATTCTATATATGTGTTAAAAGACTATGTTTGAGATTAAAAAATTGCGCAATACGTTGTCTAATCTGATCTGTATATCTAATATAATGAAACCAATTCCAGCGTTGATATATGTCACGTGTCGCATTAGCCACCCTCTAACTCGAGAGTCTCCAACGTGTGCGAGATAGAACGCAGAAAATCACACAAGAGCTTCCGGCGAGCAGGTGGGCGTTGAAGGAGCTCGTGTTCTCGCAGTCGCAAAGGGCTGCCAGCATATTCTGCCTTCGTGAAGAACGTCGGCGGATGCCAAGACTCGTCTTCGGGGCGGGCTCAAAGCAGCGAGGAGTGTCTTCATAGCCAATTAGAGCGGCGCATGTTGGCAGATTGTGGCGCGAGGAGGTACAATGCTTCTCAGAAGATTCCCGTTGTGTAGCAAATATAGATCGACCACTCGACGTCGTGATTTTTGAACGAATCGCAACAATTTATAATTTATTATCGAAATAATAAAACGCGATATACATCTCATCTCATCCAAATTCGTTTGTCCAACAAACTCCCTCCGGTCGGTCGATTTCCCCGGGACATTCGTCGCGAATAAACGCGACTTCGAAACTTCGCGAAGAAAGGACACGGAGAAGAGGAGAGAAAAGAGGGGGTAAAGGTGACTGGTTAACCGGGACCGAATTGCCGAGACCCAGGACCATTTCTCGGCTCGATAACGTACGCTGGGTTTCTTAACTCGGGGGAATAGGATCAGATCTAGATTTGAATCACGTAGAAACCCGCGTGGCGCGGTTCCTCGCCCGCAAATCGCGCGCGCGTGCGTTTGCCGACCCGGGGATCGGGCTGATCGCAGATGGCGGAGATCCCAACGTGTACCACGCGCGACGGTAAGCCGACGTTTCGGATTTCAGGGCTTTCAAATCCGGCGTTTGTGGCGTTACGACGTGCCATCCACTACCGTGAGTACGGTCAAAGCCGCCATTTCGCCGAAACAAGATCCTCCAGAATGGGATCTCTCGTAGTTTCAATCAGCTTCTAAATAATATCGTCGCCCGAAAATCCCCGACATCCTCCTTCTTTCGAAAATAAATAATTTGATACTACAAGTCCCGCCCGTTCCTTTTGTAGAAAACGGCAGGAAAAGAGAGACGGGAAAACTATTATCCGAGAGCGTGACTTGAAAACCCTTGTGACCTAGTCTGGACAATGCGCCGCCCTTAATTCCCGCAACGAGCTTGCGCCCGCGAGCATACCTGCATACCTAAAGCATATCCCGCGCGACGTCTTCGGGTTCGATCGAGCGTGGTGCATTTAAGGGGCGCAAGATACCACGAGGAATGGGGATGCGCGGGGGCGCGTAGCCGGGGAACGTACGTGCAGCAGCTGTCTGTCTTCCGAGTGGCATTAATAGGTCTTTGTTTTGCTGCATGGGTGGAAGGGGAAGAGTGTGATTGAGAGAGAGGAAGAAAAAGAGAGAGCGAGAGAGAGAGAGAGAGAAAGGGAGGGGGGGGGAGATGCCCAGCGCGTCGTTCGCGCGGCTCTATTATTCGAATGTGGAGCAGATATCGGTTGTCGATATTGCCATTCGCCCGTCTAAATATCCGATCGATCGATCCCTTTTCTCGCGTCTCTGTAACCACCCCCGTCGCCCTTCGCGCCCCGCCTCGACCATTCTCTCTCCCTTTCGGCCTTTCTTCGTGCGTCTTCCGCCAACGGCAATTCCGTATTCTCGCCTCGACTTCCTCCTCATCTATTCTCCATCTCTCTCTCTCTCTCTTTCTCTCTCTCTTTCTTTCTCTCTCTCTCTCACCGCAACCGCACGCCGTGAACGGCCGTTATCGCGAACGGCAACCCTAACTCGTGATAATGAGCTCACGTCGGCGTACGGCACGTATCGCTCGATCCGACAATGCCGAACGATCGTTCCCGATGGAGGGGCTGCGTACTTTTCTCCTCGCGCTGGATATACGCGTTAATCGCGCCAATGGCTCGGCGAAAGAAGCGCCGACTCGAACTACTGGAAAAGTTAACTGTACGCTGTACAACGCACAGGAGATTCCCTGAGCACTAAAAGCACTAAAATTACGGTGTATCGTCGATCGGTTTAATGATTCGCTGGCTCGATAAAGATACAATTAAAAGATCTTTCACAGATTGTTCGCGCTGCAAGAATAACGAACTTTTGTTCGATAACATGATTACATTTATGAAGTGCGGTTCGTTGAACAATTCTAATCTCTCGATCGCTGTACTACGTCCCGCAACAAAATCATTAAAATTAATAAATAATTAAAGGACTCTCGAAAAGGTCAAATAATAAAACTAATAAAAAAATAATAAAAAGGTCAGATAAAAAATAATAAAGGCAACTGGGAGTCTAGCACTGTAATCGATGCGCAAATATTAACATGTATATTAAAAACAAATAATTTACATAATTAAAACTGGACGTTTTGGCTCATTTTTGAGCCATTCTCAACAGAAATAAAAATCGCATTTGTAGGCTCATTTATATTCTTGTGGTGAAGACCGATACGTCAAAACAATAAAAAGATGTATCGTTCACAACGGTTGCGTAGCCGAGTGATATAAAGACGGTACCAAATTATCCTGCAAATAAAACAACACATCCCCAAAATATTACAAAAGTAGTTACGATAAAAAAAAGCCTCAAAGAGAGAACGTTAAGAAATAAAAAATTAAAGATAATTCAATAAAAGCCAATGTGAGCCAACGCCGTTGTTGGGGCGAAATAAATTATTTATTAAATATACAATACGAATATACAGATATAATGTAAACGTTTCGATTCCGATTTGAGTCCTCTTCAGTACGAAATTATAATAAAGAATGAATGAATATATAAAAATCGCGTTACTTCCACCAAGTGAATTAATTGGTAAATGGAAAAATAAAAAATTAAGTCACTCACCACAAGAAGTTCAAGAACCACATTATTAGAGAGTTTTTGCAATACCGTCTTTTAGATACGGTAAACGCTAAAATCACGTTATTGGGTACTGCGCATGCGCAGTTTTGTCTTTCGACCCAATAACGTGATTTTAGCGTTCACGTTATCTAAAAGACGGTATTGCAAAAACTCTCTATTATTAAAATATATAATGAGAATTAAGAACAGTCATCGCAATGGTCGAAGTGATGTTTTTTAAAAAAAATCATTCAATTCTGTTCTGAGGCCTGTGCAGAGCGACAAAAGCGAAGCTGGAAAAACGTCGCGGTTGGCGCTCGATGGAAGTGGAAATAGCGACGTCTCTCTACGGGAGTATCCAGTCGCATTGATTATCGGGCGCACGATGAACCGATAAGTCTATATACCTCTCGTCGAAACGGTAATTCAATTATTCCCCAGTCGCTTCTCCATTTTCACGGCGCGCTTTCGGATTCCGCTTTCCTCGCGTCGGCGCCCGCGACACTCTGCGTCGTCGCCCTATCACGACCGCTGCCGGCGATAATGAGCTCGCGGTGTCTGCCCACCGGACGGTCCAGCGGCGATGCCGGATAATACCGCGGATACGAAGCGAGAATACGGAGATGCTGCGGAGAGTCCGCCGGGCTGTTCCGGATATTCCGATCGCGGGACGTATTGGCACACGATAAACCAGCGGCAGCCGGCAGGCAGCTGCAGCCGAGTCGAAATTGACTTAACTGCCGTACGTATATCTCCCGCTGCGCGGGAGTTTATACGTGACGCGACAGTTTTATTCCACAAAAGAATACGCTACCGTATCGTTCGACAAGGGCCGTTATCAGCGCAATACGCTGCCGGCCGCCCGCAGTCTTTTGAAACTTTTCTTTGAGTGACGGGGCGCCTTTGCACGGTTGAAAGATTAAGATAAGCGTTTCTTTATGTCATTTGATTTGAATTTTAGATGTACGAGCTGTCAGAAGACTCCTGTGTTAACCTCGCAATGAAATGCTTGAGAAATTGATGAGCATAAAATTTAAAATATTACTTAAAGACCCCTTAAGATGTCGAGAATATTGACGATCTTAAGAATATCGTCCTTGAAATTCATTGCTTTCGGCTACGAACCAAGTAAAGCATTATCGCAGGAAGAAGACAATCCATGCTTGTTTAAATTGCCTTGAAATTGGAAAGTAATAAAGAGATTGAAAATCGATGGTGACCACGGGGATATGTCGGTGCATCGTAAAATTTGCGCCGCAGTATTCACTTTATCCCATGCTCACTTCG
This sequence comes from Aphaenogaster ashmeadi, assembly GCA_003063805.1. Taxonomy (NCBI): domain Eukaryota; kingdom Metazoa; phylum Arthropoda; class Insecta; order Hymenoptera; family Formicidae; genus Aphaenogaster; species Aphaenogaster ashmeadi. The sequence goes on from NJRQ01000333.1 coordinate 94,425, forward strand.
GATTTCCGAGGCAAGAGTCGAGTGCCTCATTCCGGCCATCGACGAGCGAGAAGGCCGGCGGATTATTGCACCGCTTGGTATTTATCCGGCGGATTATCCACGATTACTTGATTCGTGCAGCCGGCGAGCTCGCACACCCGAGTGTAAAGCTAACACTGTCGAAAATTAACCGATCCCGTTCAAGGGCGGCTTGTGGCATTTTTGCGTGGCTTTCGCGGACGTCCGGGATCGGAAAACGTTGGTCGAGACTATCGTATCTCTCGTTAATCCGATATCCCGAAGTGACGCGGTGAAGAAACTAAATCAGACACGCGCGAACGACTCTCGCCATTGGCGTAGCCAGGGGGGAGGAATAAGGGGATAAACCCCCCCCCCCGAAATTTTGGAACCAAATATGAAAATATGAAAATATGAAAATGAAAGGTTGAAAGTCGAGAGAGAAATGAAATGGTAAATGCCTTAAGGTCTAAAGAAAATGTCCTGAACGAATCTTATTTAATTAAAAAAGTTATGAGTTGTTCTGTAATTTTAATTTTTTTAAAATCACCCGCCGAAATAAAATCCTGGCTATGCCCCCCTGACTCTCGCGATCTCTCAAGTCGGAGCTCGAGACGAAGATCACGGAGCGTTAATCCGCCAGCTAATCCGAACTATTAGACGCGACCGACGGCCTTGGGCCGCGTGGCCGGATTAAACATGAAACGTCTGACAGAAGATACTGACCGTGCTCCACGTAATAACTGGTCTCGTTGTACCGCTCGTCCGTGAATCCTGGCCTCTTCGCTTTCAGCGCTTTCGTTTCCAATTTAGCCTGGAACAAAGAACGCAGTAGATAAGTGACCGGAGTGGTCAGCCGCGGTTACATGCAACTTCGCGGTATCCGGCGTATATGAAATAACTGCTCTGTACACGACGTAAAAGATATAAAACAATAGAATTTCGTGAGACAATAACGGGGCTTTGACGCTGAAAAAGGTGGTCAAAAGTGATGAGAATGGACAAATGTCATTCCGCGAGGTATAGGTCGCGGTGATACCCGAGTAGAAATTCTGGTAAGGCAATAATCAGGTCCAAATAAAAATGCCTGCTCTTTGTCAGGTCCAAATCAGGTAATTTTAATATGGCCCTGATCCGAAAATAACGCATGATCAGAACCTGAAAAGGTTACCTAATACGGACCAAGTGAGGGACATCGTATGTGATCCTTATAGTTTCCTCATATTTAGATATCGCATTAATAAGGGATAAAGTGGGTAAAGTGCTAGAAATCTAATTGGCAAAAAATATTTATTTTTAATATTTTTAAACATTATATAATTAATATTAAACTTAAGTTAACTCAAATTTTTGTAAGAGGCACAGCCCTGATGAGAACCCTTTGCTTTTATTTTATTTACGATTATGTATAGTATTATTTGTCATAATGTAACTATAAAAAAGGAACATTACAATATTGTCAAAAGCCGTTCAAATAGATTCTATTGATTTTTTAAATATATAGATTAAAAAAGACCTTGTTATAACTTCAGTTTTTTAAAATTAGAATATATAAAAAACGAACCTGAGATTTTGATACCTGACCATATGCCACAGAAGAAAATTATATATATATATATATATATATATATATATATATATATGTAAATTGTATATAATTTGTTCTTCATAGTTTGGCAATATTTTTAAAGAAATTGATAATAAGATTAAAAATTGTAAATGCACGAATACCGTATCTAGGCCTTACAAGGATCCGATCAGGTAAAATTCTGGCATATTTATACACGGATGTCGTATCTAGACCTGACTCGGACCTAATCAGGTAAAGTTACGGTATATCCTTATAAGTACACTGTATCTAGGCCTTATGCGGTCCTGATAAAGTAAATTTATGGCAGCCCTATTTAAGGATACCGTTTCTGGGCCTGATTCGGACCTCATCTGACAGCAGGCATGCCTGACAAAATTTCTACTCGGGTAATGGCGTAAAAATACACGGCGAGAATATCCCTAGTTATCGAGTGTCCTTAACTCGAGAAAGCAAATTGTATTTTGCCGGGACGCGAAACCGCACTCCCAGCTTTTTGCTCCGCTGAATAATATCCGCGGCAAAAATCGCGGGTTATGCCGGATTTATGGCGGACCCGATTAAAAACGGAGATATACACGCCGGCGTTATTTGTCACTTGCGACTGAAATAAAGGGCGCAGTAGATAAGTGGACGAGCTAGTCAGGCTGGCGGCTCCATACGCCGCGCTCGCGAGGGAGTTGACGTATGGCGACGATAAATTTATCATACAAAAAAATGCGGCGTTTCCAGACAATAAGGGGGCACACGGGGACCGCGACAACAGCGCGGCAGCAGAAAATAGAAACTCACGGCGCGGTTTCGCGCGCATTGTCGGTGGCCCGCAGCAAGCTGCATCCGTTTATTGAATTATCACGTGGACGTTTATTTACGACGTTTATTTACGAAGAAGAATTACGCGAGATCGTCCACCGAAACGGATCGATCACCAGAACGGCGGTACGATCTGGAAATGCGTAGAACTTGATCTCGCTCTTATACACATCTAGATGTGTATAAGAGACAGAGTTTATACGCATGAAAGCTCGGTAAACTTTGACTCGTTAATATAGACATACATGGGAATAAATTGAAATCCTTTTGTGGGTTATTTATACTACCTATATATTAACAATAAAAAACTATTTGCAAAGTTAGAAAATATTAACATATGAAGCTGCTGCAGTATGACCCATCGCGCGGTACACTGCAAATCCAAGCATGTTATTTTTACACGCATAAAGATCTAGAAATGACACATTTGACTGAAGTTTTTTTTCCATGTTTCTTGCTATTTTAGGTTGCGTCATTTAACACGTTTAATTGTATTAAATTAAAAGTTAATTATACGTTCAACCGTAAATGATATGATTTAAAACGGCAAGAAATGTGTAAGAAGAGCTTCAGCTAAAATTACACGCTTGGATTTGCAGTGTATAAATCGCACGGAGCTGTGGTTTTGCATAGATTGCAGGTCGATCTAATTAACATATTTAATCAAGCCGAACGACATGATGTTTCGGACGCTTTCCACTGTAGAATAAATTAGAATTAAAAAATCCGAAATGTCGGTAAAAATTAACAAAATGACGACAAAAAATACAAAAAATCAAAGTAGAATGTTTTTTATTGCTATAAAATGTACACTGAGAAAAAAGTACTTAAAAATTTATTTCTATGAAATAAGATTTATTTAAATACGGCGAAATGAAATTTCATTTCTAGCAAATGAACCATCTAGACAAAAATTAGGTATATTTCACAAAAATATATATTCCGAAATATACTTAATTTTTCTCATTAGATGGTTCATTTGCTAGAAATAAAATTTCATTTCGCCGTATTTAAATAAATCTTATTTCATAGAAATAAATTTTTAAGTACTTTTTTCTCAATGTAAACAAATAACAGTATATAGTTGATTGTAATCAGTTTTGTAGAACATTTAATGCTGTTTAATTTAAAAAAAATACATCTTGATATCTTTGTTCGTTCTTGAGTTATCCCTGCAAAACCGTTGAAAAACATGGTTTTGAGAAAATCGCGTTTCAAATTTCGATATAGGTTCTCAGGGTGAAATATTTAACTCAATTAAATATTAAAAACAATTAAAAACTGCCGAAAAATACAGGAAAATACTTCTACAGAACCATGCTATCCGAAAATGCAAAAAACTGAAAATCAATTTTTTCGATATTTCAAACCTTTCTACCCCCCTTAAGAGAAAGTACCAATGTACCGATATGAATCCCGATAGCGGCGATAAATCTTTCGAACGACCGAAAGTTCCGTCGTCTGCGCGTTTCTCGCGGAGCCCCGCGAAATTTTCTTAACGGCACACTCTACACGTGTTCGCCGAAATTTACGGCTCATGGAAGTGCTCGTGGAAGCAAGGAAGCGGCGGAAGGATACCGGGACTAATTGTTACGTATGATATAGCGAAAAGCGCGCGAGCGCCATAAAGCCGTAATCAGACTAGCGATTGCCGATTGGCGATTACTTTTCAACCAATCAGAGCAAAGCAGGCACTCATTGCTTTACTCTGATTGGTTAAAAAGTAATCGCCAATCACCAATCGCCAATCGCTAGTCTGATTAAGGCTTTAGGCCGGTTCTACAACAGAGTCGTAAGTCGTAAGAAATTGATCAATCATAGTCGATTATTCTCCTCACATTCGACTGTCATTGGTCAATTCCTTACGGCTTACGACTCTATTGTAGAACCGGCCTAAGACCGAACGGCCGGAATTACGACAACGTCGTCGTCATCGTCGTTATCGTCGTCGCGAGGCCGCCGTAAGAGTGCGACGTAACGAGACAAATGCAACTTTGCATAAACGCGGCATGACGCGGCATTAAGGCGAAACGAAAACGCGGCTGGGACTGCCGCCGAGCGCGTGCGCCTAATTAAAAAGTAAAACGTTTCGCATACGATACGTGCACGCGCATAATGCGCGCCGCATTTTCACCCGCTTTGCATCCGGTGAGCTGGCTAGCGACGCACGGCTCGCGTCTCGTTTCAGTTTGAGGCTCGGCGAACCGTGATATTCCGGCGATACAGAACGCGCGATTAGCGAAACAAGCGTAAATCACCAAAATACGGATGATTCGGGAATTCTCTCATTAAAACGGTTCGCCCCGCGCATTCTGCTGGTGGATTCGGCTATATTGAGAATCGTTGCGACGAATCGAGCATTAATTCGCGAATGTTAAGCGGTGTTTACAATAAGAATTTAAGTCGTAAGATTTAACATATCGACCAATCACGATTAAAATTGCGGTCTTACTTTTCGAATGTTCAACTGTGATTGGTCGATATGTTAAGAACTGATTGTTCCAACTTCTTGGTAAGCTAACCAATAGTTAAATCATATGTTCATCTTTGTCTAATTCGAAGGAGAAAAAAAGAGAGACATATGTTTTAACTATTGGTTAGCTTACCAAGAAGTTGGAACAACCGGCCCTAAGTCTTACAACTTAAAATCTCATTGTAGACGCCGCTTTAAGCTTAAGAAATTAACCAATCACAGTCGTATATAAGGAGAATAAACGACTGCGATTGGTCAATTTCTTAAGTCTTACGCCTTAAATTCTCATTGTAGACGCCGCATTAAGGACGTATATACTTCGCACTCGCAATCGAAGTGGTCGCATGCTCGCAAGTCGTTTTTTACTCCGAGTGCGACCCTTACAATTAGATGAGTAGGCAAAGTGGCGGATGCCCAAGAGAGCAATAACGCTCGATTCCCAAGAAGGGATTTCTTTCTCACAAAGGAATCATTTTAATTAGATCGTTAATTAAAATTAATAACGACATCCGGCGCACCGGATGGCCGCGTTCCGCTCGTTCGAAACAAACTGCGCATTACATTAATGGATTCTAATATCCGTGTACGCGACACGTTTTAATTAACGCAGACAATAATTAGTCGAAATCGCGGGAGCATCGGCCGCTGTAAATCGGATTATACGGGGCGTTGCACGAATTTTCGATGGCCGATAGTGGCGCGCGGTACGGTACGGCCGACGCCGTATCGATAGACGAGAAAGAGTTCTCTGTGGGCTTTACGTGTTCATCAATAATTATCGGACGTAACCGCGGACAGAACTGTAATTAGACTGTCGTCAGAGACTCGGGAGAAATGGAGAATCTGTCGCGCGTCGAAACGAATCGACAATAGCGTACTATTGCAAATCCAACTGTATATGATATATGTACATTGCACGATAGGTGCATTGCACTGTAAATCCAAGCGTGTTATTTTTACACGCCTAAACATTTAAAAATGACACATTTGACTGAAGTTCCTTTTACATCTTTCTTGCCGTTTTAGGTTCATTTGACACGATTAATTGTATTAAATTAAAAATTAATACGTTATAACCCTGTTAAATAACATGATTTAAAACGGCAAGAAATGTGTAAGAAAAATTTCAGTTAAAATAACACGCTTGGATTTGCAGTGTGCAGAGATAATAATTTCACGACCACTTTTTTTCAAAAAAAAAATCAAATAAGATATTGATGCACTCGCATCTCTTGCTCTTACCATTTTATAACCTGGTTATAATCGTTTCGGCAGAACATTGAGCTGAATAATGCATAGAGTGCACAATCGCGTTTTTGCACCGGTGCATCGAGTTACCGTTGCATTACAGCCAATTATTATAATGATCAGCTATTTTAACCCGCCCATTTTCGCGAGAGCGAGATAACAGATATTAAATGGAAACATTTGTGAAAATTAATATGTATATTTATACGTCGGCATATGTGCGTTGGGACAAACAGCTTGCTTCAAGAGTACATTACTAATTGCAGTGTTCGAAAACGTGTATCATAATTGACTGGACGATAACTCAAAATAATCAACTACTGCGTAATTGATTGTGCGCGAGATACATTCAGAAGCAACAATAAAGCATAAGCAACCTGTGCAACAAAAGCATAGATAAAATGATACAAATCAACCGTAAAGTACGATAGGGTGACGGTCTATGAAGAAAAACGTTCACGGCTGTTTCTTATGAAACAATCAATCATTCACAATATCGAACGGTAAAATCTTATCTACAAATTTATGATTGGAGCTACATGTTATGCGAATAAATTTTCTTCGCGGCAATAACCGCAATAAATTTATTCACGACGCGTTTCAGTATTTCAACAGGCAGACAGTCAATCAGTCACTCTCCTAGTTTATTCAATATGCTTTACAAAAATGAAAAATACAAAATAATTCGCCATCTCGTGAAAAATAAAACAATCCGGCTTCAGCTCGGTTGAGTACCTCGTTAACCGTAACGAGGGTGCTTGAAATTTTTGCTTAAATAATTAACGCTCCCGTTACGTATTGTTTGTGATCTCGGGCGAAAATGTTAGTCACCGTTGCAAACTGCCGCAGCAAACGAAGCCGACCACGACGACGACAACGAGGATGACGACGACGACGACGACGACGAGAAGAGGAAACACGAGATTCTCCAGACTTACAAAGAGCATAGAATTGCGAGGGGCGGTGTAGGAGAGACGCACGAGGGCGAAGAAGCGAAGTGGCGAAGCAGGGGGAGGCAGGCGGTAGGGGCAAAAACCACCCTCGACTGAGTCTCGGTTTCTCCGTTTAAGCCCTCTCGCGCGACGATATATCCTCATCCGCACGAATTTTCGCGCCACTCGGCTCGCTCTCTGGACTTTCGGCTGTATCGACCGGTCCTAAAACATCCCTCCCTTTCACTCTCCAGCCTCGAACGACCGTCCGCGCCCCGCCACCATCGCCTGCGGGTCTGTTTCCACCTCCGTCCGCGGGCGACGGTCTCCGTTGCTCCTGGGGGCCGATCGACCGCGTTGCTTTCATCGTCCGAGGGTTTCCTCGAAGTCCCGAAGCTTTCCCTTCCTCCACCTCTCGCTCTCTCGCGCGCGACGTGCCATTTAGGCTCGCCCTTCGCCCTTAGGCACCACGTCCTACATCGTGGTCGCTCGCAGAGAACGCGGGCCCTCCCGCTGCTCCAGGCACGAGACAGCCAAGATATATATTTACGTCGGCGGGATTTATGCGGGAGGACCTTGCAAAACGGAATATCACGCGCTGTAATATCGAATGTGCAACCGCGCGGAATGCACGGGAGGAGGAAGACAAAGAGAGAGACATGCCAGGCGGTGACCCGCGTGCGTGTGCATTCCGATTTCGGACATAGCGAATTCTACCGCATCGAACCTGCGTAATCTGCCTTTCGCGCGTACATATACCTGCGTAACACGCGCGCTGTACGTGACAGTAGTGATCGAGACGTAAGAGTTGCGCGTCTGCTTTCTGTGCCAAAGATCCAGGTTCAAATCCACCCAGAGCATATCAAATTTTTAATTGATCACCACCTCTCGGAAGACAATGGCAAACCACTGAGAGTACCTTTGCCAAGACAATCACCATGGAGCATGTATGAGCATGCATCAATGGAGATCACGATCTTCAGTCATGAACCCGACTAGAAATTGTTGTCAGGTTTACCTCATATGTTATGAGGACCTAGTTTGGTTGATGTAAGGTAATCCTGAATAAGGTAAACCTAAGAAAATCCTCATCAGATTTGATTATGGATGATCTTTTTAGGATTAAAATAATGAAGAACACATTAGGACCTTTTTACGTTATCCCGATATTCCAAAGTACAAATCTTTTTTAGGTTTACATTACTAGTATCTACTAAGGACCTTATTCCTTCATCCTTACATTTTTTAAATATCATATCAGTTTCCCACATCTGGTCCAAATTCGGACCATATGTAGTTTACCTTATGTTATTTTACAATGGATCATAATTAATTTGTAAAATTATAGATAGAGACATACATTGTCGATATAATGATATTTACTGCCGAGAATTGTACAACTATAGGTTTTTTGAGTTTTATTAATTAATTTTATAATGTTTAATATCCTAATTAGAGTAAACTTGCTTAAATTGAGTACCTGCGTCTACAATACAATTTAACTACGGTTTAAAAGTGATTTAAGCAAGTTTACCCTAATATTTTTTGCTAATATCCCATTGAACCCGATCCAGTACTCACACGGAAAGAACGGTTTTGCTGAAATATTAAAAAAATTTGGCCAGATACAGATCTGAAAAATAATTTTGTTGGATCATCAAAATAATTATGTAGGACACTCCAACATAATGATAATGCTGCAAAAAGTTTTGATATTCTAGCAACTATTTTAGGCGTCCTATAAATTTTTTAATATTTCAGCAAAACCATTCTTTCCGTGCAATAAGGATTTAATATTTCAACCCGATATAAACCTGGGATATCCGGATAAGGACCCGACTACTGTGCTGCGTTACATGATTGATCAGGTCCTGATGAACTTATCTTAACAGGACCTGATAACGAAATAAGGTCAACCTGACTAGGACCACTGGATAAATTTCTAGTCGGGAAGGACCGACTTTGGCCAGACGTCAGTGCCCGAAATTTCGGTTGAACTGTACCCCTGTAGCTGGCCTTCTTGCGATAAAAAATTTACTGAGTGATAATCTTGCCATAATCTTGCTCGTCATTATCGCACACACACCGGCGACATGCCTGCCGCAAGTAAATGAGATCGCAACGCGATCATCTTCTCGCGATAAAATTTAACGGCCGTAAAATAACGGGGGCCAGGGGGGCTTAATCATCCCTTAAGTCGCGCACGCGGCGTATCTTACTTTGTCATCGAGTCGCTCGCGCGCAACATCCCGTCATCGCATGCGTATTCCCGGGTTTAATTTACGACGCGTTGGAGCGGCATCAGAGAAAGAGAGTCCTCCCTACACTTACGGCGAGATAAATTACCTTCGCGCACCCCGGCGTAACGTATCGTCTACGCTCGCCGAGAGCGGGAAAGCGTTTCTTTCGTCGCCGAGGCGCAAAGAATTCCGCGACCCCGCGCGACAGGGGTGCAAGACGGAGCGCGAGAAACGAGGAGTAAATCCGCGCGAAAGGTGACGTCGGATAGTAGATACAGCATCCAGCGTAATGTACTTCCCCGGCGTCGGGTCACGGCGCTGCCGGGCAAAAAGAGTAAACGAAATGGAGAACGACCATCAAGCGCAAATGCACGGACGTACGCACACAAACGCCCCGCCGCCTCGAATCTTTGGCACGGCTTGTCGCCGCCTGTTGCTGTACACGGCTGCTCGTCGCGCGACGTTTCCGGTAAGACGGTGATTTTGTTTCAACCGCGCCGTCCCGGAATCGATCGGATCCCGTCACGTTTCATCGAGAGAACGAGAAAGTCGCGCGCCTGGGTAATTCCTCCTTTCTTGTTGCTCGCTCATCCGTCGATTCGCGCGCGATACGTCTCTCCGCTCGATTTCATTGCTCCGCGGTCGGAAGTTCCTCCGCTGGGATGACAGCCGGAGCGACGGGGTGTATTTTTAAGCGCGTCTTAAAATACGGGGAAGAACGACGCACCGAATGCAAGTTTAAACACGGAGCTCTGCGTCGCGCGCGCTATCGGGTTTACTTAAGATCAATGGTGGATTAACGAGCTATTGCTTGGCCGGGGTAGTCGCTCGAGAGTAGTCGCTCCTAAGCGCCCGCCTTGGGCAATTAATTTCATGGCTATCTTGGCTTAACTCGAAGCGAACTGTAAACTACTGTTGCCCGAGCGTGAGAGAAAAAATGAACAACCCACGGTAATCACGGGGTTAATCGCGGGGAAATTATGGGGAAAAAGAGGGAGACGCGAAACGGACGGAATAAATAGCGTATCTCTTTCGCGATATGCGTCGAATAAATTAATTTTATTTTCTATTTTTATCCGTGATGTTTCTGGTCATTATGGCCGGTCGATTGGATATCTCCTACTCGATCGCTCAGACAAGCATTAACGCATGTGTATACAACGCAGCATTCTACGTAATTCTCCTTTAAAAAAAAAACTGATTGCATAACGCCTCTCAGCGATTCTCTCCACGTCGAAGATAGTCTACGAGAATGAGATATAGATCTTTTTTACACTTCGTACTACTCTATCATGATTATTACGACAACGTCGTTAACTCTCGCCGCATCGACGGGCGGACGTTTAGCTGTACGCTTGTAATCCGCGTGTAGCTAAACGTCAAAGGCCACCATCGACTTCTTGCAACAGTGATTACCGACAACTCGGGTTTCTCAAAGCGCGACCCGGCTCGCCGCCTCTCGGCTGCGTTTATTTCGTTAATGAGCGAGCGAGCGAGCGGGCGGTGCAGATTAATGAGGCCGTGCCTCGCGGCTGACGCCACGACGCGCCGAATATCGACGGGGGGCGACCGAGATACGCAGCGGCGAATAGATGGTGGGTGGATACACATGATCTGCTCCTAACTCTAACCCGCGACGTCCCCTTCTCTCCCCCGCGCCTCTCGGTCGACCCTCCGGTGAGTTACGAGGGCTTGGAAATGGACATCCATACCGGTCCCCTGGCTAACGGCGTAGCCGCGTAACGCGACGTTAACCGACGCGAGAATCACTCGGTGATCCTCGATAACACGGTACACGGTGCAGCGACACGATTCGTGAAGCATATGGAGCAACGGGAATAAAGCGATGCGTCATAACCGGTCGATCCGGAAAGACCTGGAAACGCGATTCCGAAAATCGGGTTCGGCGCACGAACATGAGCGTGTCCACGTCAAGAGGGGTATATTTGCCCTCCCCCCTGGAATCAGCAAAAATCAAGCATTTGCTCTCCTTTTGAATAAAGGAGAGGCACAATTGTGTGTACTAATCTTCCCGATCTCTGCTCTAATCCATAGGATTAGAGATGTATAATTTTCAACAAAAGGTTTCAAATTATAATTAGTATTCTAATTTTAGAAGTAACATTTTGAATCATGCACCCTCCTGGAAAAAATCCTGCGGATCCCCTTGCGCACGAGGCAACGAAGAACGAGTTTCCTCGACTAATTGAAGTTCCCAGAGAGATCCGCGAAGCTTGAAGATACTGAATACCGGAGTAACTTGTAATTCGATAATATCCTTGAAGCACGGTTTCGTCCCCAATTTAAAAGCAACCTTCTTTAATACCCTAGCCGCGCTGTGATCTATTAAATCGCTCCTCAAACAGTCGGCGCAAACAAGCCGAATATGTTTACCTTCTTCAGATCCTTGCTGGCATCGGCATCCTCGGCTTTCCGCTTCTCGGTGATCTTCGGCGCGGGAACCGCCACCGCCGCCTCCCGCAGTGGTTTTAGATCGACCTGCAACGAAAATATAAGTAAATCTCATTATTTATTCCACTGTTTCCTCATATTCATATCAGACTGGTTAAAATAGACGCGTTAATGTGACCTTAATTTTCTAAATATCGTTTTTAGCCGAGAGCGTAAAGTAATATCTGCGACGGATTAATCGGCCCATGGGATATCCACCGGATACAATGGACACAGACAAGGCATCATCGGTCATTGTGCATCCGGATGTTGCCGTTGATGTTACCGCAGGCGCAAGAGCGGGCACGCGGCAAAGGCATCGATTTATGGTAATTCGGTTAACTCGTCTCTATTTTACGCGCGCGTTTACGTTCCACATACTAATCCGGCGTTAATGGGATGAGTAAATACAGGGCAGTTCCCCACGAGTACGGGGAGCTTGATTTGGCGCTTGATAATTCGACACCGTAACGCCCGGTAATGACTATCCCCTCACATCGATTCGCGAAAGGACAGGCGGGACGGACAGGAGGACAATTAATCGATCGGGGATTTACATCAAATCTTAATCAGTGTGTATCGCGAATATTAACGAAACCCTGAGCTCCACGCTTCTCGAGATTCGCTCTAAGTGCGATATCGATAGAGTCGGGCAATACCTGAATTAGTAGCCGTTTCACGCTCTCGTTTTAGCGTATATAATTTAGTTTTCGTAATTAACTTAAACGACGAACGTGAAGTATGCTTCTTTCAGCTCCACTTTCCTACGCTTCCTGCATTTAAAGTGAAACAAGAATACTCCGGGCTCGTAGGAAGAAAGGGGGAAACAAAAAGATTGAAGGTAATTGCAGAAAGTGCAGCTAAAACGAAAAGACTTATGGTGTACGCGGAGGAATTTTAGAATCCAAGATGCCCTGGGTGTGTCCCCGGAAATGTAGATGCAGTTCAACTGAAGGTTAACACAATTACGCAATCGCGTGTCTCGCCATTTGCATAACGAGGAATTAACGGGATTACGTCGCACGTCCTATTAGCCATCCGTAATCCTGTCACCGAGGGATATCTGGATTATAGACAAACTTCTATATAATTCTAAATTGCAAATATGATTCCCCGTGGAAAAAGTTCGGTGAAAAAAAAAGAAAGAAATAATGTCGGAATCAAAGGGAATGTGTATGAATTAACATTAAAGCAAAAACTACTACAGCAGTTAAAAATAACGGATTTAATTATGTTAAATTTTTTAAATTTTTAACAGTTGATTTTCTGAGATTTTCCGTGACTTTTATTGTAAATGATTAAATTAATCAATTTACTTTTTCTCTTCATCCTCTTTTTCAAAGATATATGTAATATACTGAAATATACTAGAAATTAATCGTCGGTAGATCTAGTTAAAGCACACGGAAAGAACGGTTTTGCTGAAGTATCTAAAAATTTGGCCAGATACAGATCTGAAAATAATTTTGTTAGACCATCAAAAGTAACTATGTGGGACGCTCAAACATGATGATGATGCTGCAAAAAGTTTTGATATTCCAGCAACTATTTTGGGCGTCCTACATAATTATTTTGATGGCCCAACAAAATTATTTTCAGATCTGTATTTGGCCAAATTTTTAGATATTTCAGCAAAACCATTCTTTCCGTGCACGATTCGAATATCTCGGGAGATATATATATATATGTGTGAACAAAGAAGTATAAGTTAAAATTCAGTAATTCGGGAAAATCACGTTTTAAGTTTCAAGTTGCTCACAAAAAAAATATAGTTTCTTACAGTTATACTGCATAAGATAATTCTAATAAAATGGTAATTTAACAGAAATGAGTTATACTATTTAAACCATTGAATAGAGTTCATAAAAATATCTGTAGTTTTGACTTTGATTCATTTTCACAAAATTCTGATTTATACTCGTTTGCCCACACGCCATTGACATAAACTTGGACGTCACAGACATTCAAGAGAACATTTTGCTGTGGCATTATCGGTATCGCGGTCCACCGAGGCCTGCGGCCTATTCCGAAATTCGCTGTGAACGTGCAAATCGAGAGCGGTTTTCGCGAGCGGTTTCGCGAGCGTACATCAACACCAGCGTGCGGCCGACGAACGCGCGAATGCGGACGAAATCGGTCGGACGAATTATGGTCCGCATGGCCGACACATCAAATCGAAATCGAAAGACCGATCGGACACGCGGGTGCTGTTCCGCAAACGTATCGCCGCGCATTCGGTGCGAATGAGGCTTTAGGGTCGCTAGGGTCGCCCCTGACAACGCCCTTGCCTGCATTGCGGTAGCTCTTTCTCACCACCCTGGCGATATCCTTCCACCATAACGCTCGGGGAAATGCCCTACGCGAAAAAAGGAACGAGGACGGACTCGCACGTTTCTTGGCACAATCCTGATCTTGAATCGCGAGCGATTAAGCGATCTCAAAGTATCCCGCGGAGGGAACAAAAAACAATGACTTTGTCGACTCTCGCGTCGAGACGCGAACGTTTCCGCGAGTAATTTATGCTCGTCTGGATGTCTCTCGTGTTTCGCGCTTTGATTGCGGAATTGGCTTGGGCCGCGCCGCGATTCGTCTCCCTTAAAATAGCCGAAAACGCGGCAGACAAGACTCGAAAGATCCCATTTTCACGGTACGTGACTGCGGCCGCGTCTCGCATATGTGTGTGCATGTATATGCGTGCACAGCTACGTGATAGGTTGAAAACTTTTTTCTACATACGGGACGAAAAAGAGTGATAAATAACTGTCCGACATCAAATTTCTTCCTGCGAAGTGACTCGCTATTGTTATTATACGTTATATTTTTAACAATTAGATCCCTTCATGAACGTAATATTGATTTGCATTCGGGAAAATTTCGAAAAACTAATTGCAAAGGCACACTGAAAAAAAAAGCTGTTGCTTCAATTAAAGTTGCTCAATTAAAGTGACTTTAATTGAAGCAACAGCATTTTTTTCTGTGCATTTATCATCGAAAATTAATTTTCTCGAGATAAACTTGACGAGAAGCTCAATAGTTATGTAATAACGATATAATGAGAAGTTTACATTATACACAGAGAAAGAAATATTTCTTTGAATATAAGAAATTTTCTTAAAACCAAAGAAATTTATGCATTGGAATAGTCCAACCAAATCAATGTTTGAACTAAAAAATGCAATTGTTTAACTTTTCAAATAATATATATCTTTACTTTAAAATAAATATTCTGTTGAAAAAAATTGAATTTAATTTTTACTTAAACAATTTCATTACATTATTCAAACAACTTCATTGTTTCAGTAAAAGTATTGTATTATATTTCACTTAAATTATATTTTTGTTACATTAAAAAATTTTCTTATAATTCCTAAATAAATTCATTCCCGATAAACACCAACTAACCGTGACAAAATATATCACTATTATAATTTCCCACTCAACAATATAAATGTAATATAACACATGTTGTACATAACAGTTATATTGTTGAGTGGAAAATTGTAATGTTGATGTAATATTGCCGGGATTACGATGAACTTGTTACGGGACGCGACGGGACGTGAAGTAACATAAAACCTAAAACAACAACAATGACACTTCATCAACGATACTTTATTGGTAGAGTGTATGCGGACGTATCCCGAAACTTATAAGGGACATGCAGGGTTTAAGAATGCCGGAATAAAAGACTCCGCATGGAAGATTGTGGCCGAAACAGTGAACGGTAGGTTAGATTACGTTGCACGTTACGACGATCGTAATTTCACAGACGTACCTTTGCCGTTATTAACGTCACGTCACTTCACGTCCCGTCGCGTCCCGTAACGTTAAGTTCATCGTAATCCTTATGGAGATGATCTGAACACAACGTGCGTGCCTAGACATCACTAATAGGGTGCGTTCGGGGAGCTCGCTACCGCGCTACCAACGCTAACGCTACCAACTCCGTTCACGGAGCTAAAATAGCGCTAGCGAATGCGAGCTCCATGAACAGCAATAGCGTAGCGTTAGTAGTGGGGGTAGAGGCATCATTCGCCATTTGTATTTTATATCAAAAAGGTGAGTTAGAGGTTAACAGTATTTCCGTACGATATATT
>NJRQ01000333.1:111721-140720 GCA_003063805.1 Aphaenogaster ashmeadi
GCGTTTATCATCGAAAATTGATTTTCGTGAGATGAACTTGACGAGAAGCTCGACAGTTATGTAATAACGATATAATGAGAAGTTTACATTATACGGTCGCTATATTTATCGACTCAAATCTCGTGGAGAAGATAATTTCCGAGGTAAAGCGACCACCGTCGCCGCAAACGTCTCATCGGGCGGTGTTTATGAATAAATCCAGGGAGCAGCGGCCGCAACAAAAGGGACGGAAGCGCCGCTTTTCTTCGAGAAAACGGGACACCCATTGGGATTCATCCATCACCGGCGATATAATTGAGAAAGCAGATCGCCTTCATTCAAGGATTTACATTTTCAGCGCCGCGGCTGGAACTCAATTTATCCGTTTATCCGCGCGTCCCTCGCGCGGACGGACAAGCGAGGTAATACATTTCCGAGTCATTAGCGGGAGTCCCACTTTGTGTCCCGCTGACGCCGCAAATTTTTTACGAATTTCCGCGGCTGACGTTTCGCCGGCCAAATTGTCACGCTTATCGATTAACATTTCGCGCAATCTACAAGATGAAAATGCGCGACGTTTTCAAAACCAAACACGACTCTATTAATAATAATATTATTCAATTATCGACAACAACTGGCCAACTTTATTATAAAATAAATATCATCACGACGTTTCGACCCTTGGTTTGAGTCCTTTTCAAGTACACTGAAATCAATATTAGTTGTGAACTATAATAACGAGGTGATAAAACATAAAGTTAATATATCTAGTTAGAAACAAGGAAGCAATCAGGAATTTTTCTTTCCTGAATAAGAGATTGTTAACAGAGACTTTCTTTATTAAAAAGCACGTTAATGCAATCAATTTAAAAAAAGATTTAGAGAATCTAAATTCCATATATGATAAAATAATATCATCCATATAATAATTTGTGCTATACGTAGATTCATAATCGCGAGTTTTTATTTTTCTTTTTAGTTGTTTTTATCCTTTTAAACCTTCTAATAATTCGGACTTATTGTAATTATTCGGTTCAGTAGATTAGTCCATAAGTAGCTTTTGACGTGTGCACATATCTAAAATGGGCTCTGTTAATTTTATTTTTTCACAATATGATGTCTGTTTTCCATTTTTATCTTGACAGTGCACATACTTTTAAATTAGTGACATACATATCTCAACGACCTCTTTTATATTTATTATTTTATGACACACAAGACAAGTAAACTTAAAAAAAATTTTTTTATTCTTAGATATTTTGATTACTGATTGATTTTTCTTTGTTGGTTATTTATTTAAGTTATTTTATTTATTCCTATATATTCTATTCTATAGAATTCTGGCACTTTTTATAATGTTAGCCGTCTTTTTCTTTTTCATTTTTTCCAGCATTAATATGCTTGTTCTGGGAAATTTCCATATATAAGGGATGTTCTTGTTGAGATGATAATTTTATATATTTGAATTAGGTATTGCTTCCTTGTTTCTAACTAGATATATTAACTTCATATTTTATCATCTCGTTATTATAGTTCACAACTACACGGAGAAAATTTTATATTAAAAATTACTATGTATGGCAGTAGCCGTGGACTATTGCTGGAATTATAAAAATTTTTACTATGTAAAACAATAAAAAACATAGTAAAAAATTTTATAATTCCAGCAATAGTCCACGGTTACTGCCATACATAGTAATTTTTTATATAAAACTTTCTCCGTGTAATATTGATTTCAGTGTACTTGAAAAGGACCCAAACCGAGGGTCGAAACGTCGTGATGATATTTATTTTATAATAAAGTTGGCCAGTTGTTGTCGATAATTGAATAATATTGTTAAGTTATTACTGGCGGTTCAATCTACCAATTTGTCTATTAATAATATTATCGTGTACATAATAATTATATCTATTAACAATTATCATAGACTTTCCCAGGTAGCAAAATATGTCATTTTGACGTCATTTTGACGACATTAGACGTCATTTTGACGTCAAAATGACGACAAATAACGTCAGCTTGCTACCTGGGTTGGATGTAGTCTCTTGTCAACCTTCAATTTGTTTATATTAATTTTTCGCTAAATACGTAATTGAGTTAACGTTTTACTTATTTATTCGTTTCATTGTTCTTCATTTAATTTTATTCATTTATTGCGGTGCATTTATAATTATTTAGCGGCTGAAAAAGATTTAGTATAGTCAAAACGTACCGTATTACTTTGTTTCTCTTTTAAGAGTAATATATTACTTTTACAACAACTTTATATGCTCGATCATTGGCCCTTATATTCCTTTATATTGCTTTGCAAGAACCGAGCTTGAGTTATTAAATATTATCACGTATTAATTTAATTATTAACAATTAACAAGAGCACATGTAGTGCTCTTGTTAATTGTATACAGTGATTTGTAATTTCTTGTGTGAGACGTCAAATGTTCGGTACAACTTTCAGAAGACCGTCTGAAAACTCGAAAGACCGTCGAGAAAATTAATAGCCGACTAAAAGAAACGATGGTGACTCTTGTAACCATATATGTAATAAATAAAGACAGCGATTGCTTTTTTAGCAAAGTGACCGCGCGCTACTTCCATTATCCTTGACTAAAGCCGTCACCCAGAGATCTTTCCCTTTACCGCCTTGACCGAGCACGGCTTGTGTATCTACAGTATATCTCAATTAATCGCGCGAACGCCGCGTTTACGGTCGGCATTTAATCGCAATCGCTGGTCGCGTGTAACGTTTAGTGCTGGCTCGTTAATGTTTACGCGTTTATTACCGTGTCTCGATATATAGCGTAATTCCTAGATTGACGTTTCCGGCATTCGATGACGAAGAACACGGAATTGGGAAATGAGCTTGGGGGCCGGCGTTCTCCGCTATGATTGAACGTTATTATTATTAAGTCGATTATCACGGCAATGGATCATTTCATTAGCGACGTGACTGCGTCCTCGGTTAGTGCCTTCATGAATATTTCAAGGTGTGCATGACTGGCTTAATGATTCCTGACGATAATAACTCGTGTAATCGCCCGATTGATTCAATGCCTATCATCGACGTCAAAAGAATTAGCGATTAAAAGGCGTATGTGTGTCGATTGTAGATATGAACAGATGAAAGGAAATATAAGCTGTTACAATGGCCTCGGGATTTCGCATGAAAAGCCCCAATATTTCAACGGCCGGTCGATCGGCATGGGAAAAAAGTTTGTCAGGTATCATCGAGCCGGCGTTAATTAATAGTCGCTCCGAGTAAAACGGCCGTCCCATCGGCAACGGTAGCAATAATAGCCAGCCAACGTGACAACGATTTATCATTTACTGCGCGTTGCACCATAACCGGGCAATCGTTAATCTTTATCACGAAGAGGCCCGACACTACGAGCTACATAACAATAATATTAATGGGATATAAATATTAATATCGAGGTATATCGACGGGAAAGTGTTCGCGGAACTGCGAAGAAAAATATGTAGCAGGACTAAGGCAATCGTGCTAAAAGCCAAGTGTTCCTCCGCTCCTCCGCTGAAATATTCACGACGGCGTAAAACGGAAAAGAATCGCATGCGTAGACGGAAGCGGACGCGTGGTGCATTCGCGATTGAGACGCCGCGCCGGGTCGAAGGGCACGATCGCGTGCCGAAGGGCACGGCGAGCGTTATCATTAGGAACGAATTTATCCGCGCAGCGTAATTCGCGGAACGGCAATTAGGGGAGTATTCCCCGTGTGCGGCGGCGTGAGATTAAACGAGAAACACGGCGAGACCCAGAAAAGGCGCGGTAACGCGGTTGTCTTCGCGTCTGCCTTATCCAAAATCCGAGAGTAATTCGAAGCAAAGCGGGCGTGGGAAGCGCGGTGGAGGCGGCGGCGTGGAAGCGTTAGTCGCGACTTCGTTAAGCTCGGGATGCCTCATTTCCTAATGGACGCGGTGCGAGGCCGGGCCTCGCCCCTTTCTCTCTCTTTCGTCCCTCCACCTCATTTTCTGCGTCCCCGCCTGTATGTTTCTCCCTTTATTTCTCTCCCTTTCTCTCTGTCTCTATCCGATAGTTAAATACCACTGACGAACGGCGCGCGCGGAAGGGCGAAGCTTTGTTACAGCTTTAACCCCCTCGACGTGTACCGCGCGTTTCGCCGCGTTGCAGACGATTAGACCGGCGAAACTTTTCACGGCGATTATTCACAGGGTGTTACGTTTCATGTACGGATTCTTTGATCAATTTGGAGTCGGCTAGCACGAGCCATAACAGAAACGTCGACGGGCGGAACGACTGCTAGGCTTGGCGAGCGCAAATACCTTATTCTTCATTTAATTTCCGTTGATCAAAGAATTTCGAATTGATCAAAGAACCCGTGGATGAACGCACGTCCATCGGATCCGAGAAATCCCGCATTATATCGCCGGTCGTACAGAAATACGAGCGAGGCAGAAATACGAGCCATAATTTCAATGTAAAGACTATTCTATCGCAGGACTTCTCTTTACTGCTAAAATATAACGTCGTAATAAATTATCCTGTAATAAGGGAGAAGGACTGAACGTTGCGCTATATTGCTGCGCGAAAATTCCTTCGTTGTAACTACGAACTTGCAATTTGTCTAGTGGCACGCAACCACTCTCCTCGTTGCAGTTCATCGAATTGTCGTCGCAACGATTACAATCTTCCAAGACTAGCTACTGCTGTTTGATTAAGCCCGTATAATTTACCGTGAAAGCCGCGGTCTGAAGCGCATATAGAAGCATGAAAATTGCACGAAAACAGTGTCAGCGACGCTCGAGCGCGAGCGCATATTATCCTTTCTGAGCGACGCATATACATAGATGTACCAGGTTTTGATCATCACCGTGTTATTTTGTCACATAAAATGTCTTTGACGGGCAAAATTAACGCTTCGACGGCTGACAAAGCGAGACAGTCTTTCGTCGCAAGATATAATTAATATATCTCGCCTAAGAAATCATTCAAAACGGATTTTCGTAGAGCGCGACGTTAGATAAAAGACACTGTTATCCTCGTGGGGATAATAATGTCAACATCTCACATTTCGACAGTATTTAACCAGCCTCGGTTGACTGCTAAAACAAACGTCTTCCCTCGACGTTTCCCGAGATTGCGTTAGAACTAGTTCACACAACCGAGACTGACGAAGTAACGTCGTTTGCCGCGAGATACGCGCGGCGGACACTTTATTTACTCGCGATATAAGTCTCCGGGACAGTCTGACCTTTCGCGAATGGCTACCGCCGTCCCGGGCATAAAACTGAAACTGTTTTATCAATACGAAAACGGGGGCGTCGTGAGAAGAGAAGAGGAAAAAAAAGGTCGGTACCTCGCGCACCGCCTCCGCCGTCGTCGCCGTTCCATCGTATTTGCCAACGAAACGCAATTTGCAAGTCAGCGCTAATTTATTTTCGCCGCGGACGGACTTCCAGCGGAACTTCGCCGACGAAAACTGAGTCCCGAGGACGCGTCGCTTCGCGCAAATTGCGAAGTTTCGGCGCGCATCGAGTTCGCGGAGATGCGCTCTCGCGAAGTGGTAAACTAAACACCGCAAAGCGATATAATCACTGCGCTGTGTGATTATCGAGTCGGTCTATGATTATTACGCCGCAGGGCGGAGGAAACGGGAATACGGCTCGAATCGAGTTGACATATTGCGCGCTATATGCGAATACAGAACGAGCGAAACTTTCTCAACATGATCAATAAGTTAAATCGCGATCAGTCATGAAACTAAACTACGAAACCGGCGCGTACGTCCCGGTCCCTGATGGGGTTTCTTCAGCAATGTATACGTATACATATTTAAAAACGATTGCATTAGGTTAGCAATCACGTAGAGCCGAGGACGCGGCTTCAAATTATTGATTGAGGAAGCATTCGCAAATATATTGCAATATATTGTTAGAAGCGTTCGCCAATTCTTGGCTTAGCCATACCTCGCATAAAATATACAGAAACAAAACGCGCAAGCAGCATAATACCCAGTTACCATAAATATTTTGCAAACGGCTGAACGATCCTCTCGACGAGTGGCTTTTGGAGAATCGTCCAGTCCTGCATAAAGTACATCGACATAGTCGCGCTGCATCAGGTCGGAAAATACAAAGAGGATATATTTTCATGTCTAACTTATTCAATCGCTCGCTTCTTCCATGTTCCGCGGAACAGAAAGTTTCTTACGAAAACAGAATTTTCAATTTTACATCGTAGCAAAAATATTATCTACCCATATATGTACGTAATACCTTACGTCGAAAATCTTGCGTCTAAAATTGTTTCTTCCCAACGGGGAATTAGCATTATTGCCCGGTTTAAACGCCCATCGATCTCGTCTAACAGCGAACACATGTCGGCGCTCGTACGCGCCCCGGATCGAACAAGATGTTAAACTTCGCGTGTCTTTGCGCAATCAGATGCTTCCACTTCAATGCGAGTCGGCGATATGTGAGAAAGTTTGTTGTAACCGCGCGAGCCATTACGGGCAAAAATAATCGCGTGTCCTTCGAAGACGGGTGATAGATAAGAAGCATTCTCGCGCGAGTGCGACGCACAATATATGGGGCGGGGGGGCAATCGTAATGGGACCGGGATAAAAAATTCTGCACAGGTGTGAGGGAGAAATTTAAATACAAAACACGCGCTAGGTGAGTAACCGCGGCTTTAATTAAATTACACAGGGATGGAAAAAAAGGGGCGATGTGACGGGGCGTAATGAATGCGCGACACGCAACGCTCTGATCAGTAACACACCCTTCTCGCGAAACTGTATCGCGTATCCCCCGATGCATAACGAAATACGTGAGAAAAGAAAACGATCGTCCGCGTGCAATTTTTTTCCGCGCGGGTAAACTTGTCGGGGAGGAAAAAGAAATGACATGGTCCCTCCCAACGCGGGGCGACAAGTATTTCTCGGGCATCGGCCGCGATGACACAGTCGCACAAAAAACCGGCGGGAAACAACAGCAAGGTTAATTGAAATGCGAATAACGAGAAAAAATGGCACAAACCGGGGGAGGGGGAGGGGAGGAGAACGAAACGATCGAGCGGCACGCGATGTCCTTTTGATCGGTCTCTGCACTCTCTCTTTTTGCACGCCCCTCGTCTCCGCGAGAAAGACGAAGGGGGCGAAGAAGAGAGAGGCAGGGAGAGGGAGGGAAATGGCAAAAGAGGGGTTGGATTGCGTGCCAATATCACGTATATTCCGCGGCACGTACGATTCGTACACGTAGCACTGTTCTGGACACACCAGTGGCGTATCTAAAAGCCGGATTAAAGCGGTGCAGCGTCGTAGAAAATATTAATTATGCACCCCTTTCAACTTTTAGGTGGTTAGTTTGACATGCGCGAGGCACGTGTGTGTGCTCCCAATTTCGGTCTACCTTCAGCGCTCGCAATTTGCGCTTTACGATTGGGCAGTCAAGTTCTCCATAATTTCTCAATGATTGAAGTGAAAGGGGATTAATATTCGCAATTCGCAGGAAATACGCAGTCGAAATGTCGAGCGGTAATTCAGCTGCAACCAGCTCAGAGTATTTTTATTAGAGGTAAAGAAACTTATTTGTAATAAATCCTGCCCCGTCACCATTCTAATACCTCGTTCGACGAGTCGACGAGCGCGGGACTCATAAAGTGCACTTTAGATATAACTATATATCGCGCAATATCCGGAGACGCATATTCGTAGCGTCTCTCCCTGCATCAGCTGCTGAAATATCACGTCGACGTCGGAATAATTTCCCATTTCTGCATGTCCCTTGAGCTCTTATTTTTAACAAAACTCGCCGCGGCAACGGCGTCCCTTCACATTTCCTCGACTTTCCATTCCGTGTAGAAACGTATTTCTCGCATTCGCTATGCGCGCTGCCTCGCCGCTCGATCTTGCTCTCCCAAGAGCAATAGGACAAGGCACGCTTGTACGACGAATGAAAAGCCGAGGGTACGGAATAAGAGCATAAATAGAATTCTTTTGTGAATGAAGAACGCAACCTGCGCCGTTATTATAATATAAACTTACAAAACTGTTTCGCAAGACCTAATTACTTTACTTTCGCGGAGGTCTCTCGTAAATCTCGTGATTAATTAACGCTATTAAAATTAATTGCGATATAATTAATATAGCAACTAATTAACCCTAATCCTCGGGTAATTAATCGTCGCTATGTTTTTTCCTTAATTCTGGTAATATAGGTATTGCATAGATGATTTCTTTTCGTATTACAGTTAAGGGAGAGAATCCCTCGGAAATCCCGCGCGCCCACCTATCGACGTCGTGTCTGTGTAAGCAATGGGCGGAGGGTGCGTTTCAACCCCCTCGATAGCTACTACTTGTAACGTGACGGGCTGCGATGCATCGGTGTGCACTCAATGTCGACAGTTCGCTCCCGTGGATGTACCGAGAGTGAAACGCCGGTGCATTAATTAATGTCGTCAGTAGGTATGCACCGACGTTAACCGCCATGCACTCAGAATAACGAGGACGCGGGAAAGGTTGGGAGCGCGCTTGTTCCTGTGTCGGACGTTCCCAGGATCGACCGGGGTTCTGCGGTCAAGTAATATGCATTTAATTCAATACCTCGAAGTTAGTTACGACGATCAATCACCCGTTGGCGCCCCGCGAACAGGAGGGAAACGGGGGACTCGAACGCCGAAGCCGTTCCCAAATCCGCGATCGCTCGCTCGTCAAACTTTGCATGGAGAAAAGAAAGAGCGAGTCTGTCAACAGGAATCTATCATTAGCGGAAACCCCGGTAGCTCTGCCGCGTAAGCTCAATATATAATTTTGCACAGCCTCTCTTCTCAGATTCGCGTCTCTCATGCAGCTACGCGCTCTTCGTCTGTTTCCCTCCGGCGCGCGCCGGCGCCTTCTCATCCCGCACGGAGATGCACGGAGGAGCTTTAATTAATTTCCTCGTCCTGACGCAAAGCGGCGTTTGCACGCACGAGAATGCGTTTCAGCGAGCGAAACGACGCGTACCGAGAGATGCTGACATTTTTATTCAGAAAAAAAGACGAAGGAAGAGAGGAAGGGAGAGAAAGAGAAGAGAAGAGTGGTCTCCGCGGTGAATATGCGGAAGTCGGAGGTCGGCGGCGAACGGTAAACGCGACAGAAAGAGAAAAAAATGGTAAAGGAGAGAAAAAGTTGAAGATACCGGCAATTAAAAACTTTCGTAATACCGGTTCACCACATGTTCTAGTCACGAGTGCTCCCGCCAATATATTTCTCGAGGATATCGACTGCATTTGTCGAACGATGAGCGCTTCACGAGAGCCAGAAAATTGTACGAGGGTATGCTAATTGGGCCAATGGCCGCTTTACATACGCCCTCGCGGTGAACTATGCGGTATCTCCTTCCTTCAGGACTGCGGTATTTCAATAAAAAAAAAAAAAAAGGATAGCGTCGTGCGCCTCTGCGAAACTAGTTGCGTCGTTCGTGTTCGCAGAAGAGAGTCAAGGCACCGAACGTCGTATTTTTAAGCAAGCTGGAAGGCTAAATGGAAGCCGCTGTCGTGCCCGTCATTAAGGCGTAATGAACGTTTAATTATAACGGAAAATTATGTGGGCCTGGACGAGCGTATCGTTCTTCGCGGTTATTATCGTTCCCCCGCGCTCCCCGCGTATTCGCCCCGCGGACAGGAAGAAGGATTACGCGCAGGCACGCATCGTGTGCCCCACGTCTTCACGTGCCCCCGATGTGTATTAGTCACGTCTCCCCTCGCGCGCAATTGCAGTTGTTGGGAATTTTTTTCCACCCTGCCCTCGTTTTCGCGAGTAACGGGCTCGCGAACGCGACGTCCGTGACTTATCGTTCCCGTCCTTTTTCTCTCTCTCTCTCTCTCTCTCTCTCTCTCTCTCTCCCTCTTGTCCTCACACGAGAGGGCAAATTTTATTTCGTCGACGGGTCTCTCGCGCTGCTCGAAGCTGAATCCGAGAAGAGATTCCCTCTTCAACGCAGTAACGACGATGGAATCGTTCGAATGAAAACGGGTCGGGTGTCGCTTCAAGTCTCAATGTTCACAAGATTCCCACCGCTCGCGGATTAATTTTCTCGATAGTAGATACTGGTGGTGGTGCTGTACGAGCTTTCTTTATCCCGGCGCAATCCGATTTCGTATCGCTGCAATCGTAGCGAGCTCTTTAACATCGCAAGAGCGCTAATAGTTATTGAAACAATATCTCGAACAATATAAGTCCTACCGCGTAGCAATCGTAGTTAAGCCTCGCAAGTTTCGCAGCTTCGGGAACTTCATTATGCACCGTCTGACTGAAGTTTTAATAGCTGTTACTACTTTGCTACGTTTGCCGCTGTAATTTAGCAGGTTTATTGTTCCGTTCCATAAAGTAGCATACTTAAGTACTACTATTGCGCACATTCCGTAATTAAACCTGCGGCGGTTTGTACTAATTAAAAACTTTCGGCGTACGGCCTCCCTCGTATCGCAAATTGTTTTTCGAACTGTTCATTCGCACGTCACGTAAAGTTCCTCAGTTTAGCGGTTCAATTCGTAGTTTAAAGAGATTACCCTACGAATTTCGAAACATTGTTTTAAAAAAACGCACCGTTACATATCAGTCTTTATATTTCGAGAAAAACAATTATCCGCTGGAACAGATTTAAGAGATCGTGATGCGCGTGTTTAATTCTTCCTTTTCTCTCGTTTTTCGCGTGCCACAGCTACAGGTGCATAATTCGCGATGTAACGTTTCCGACACCCCGCATTCCCGGTCTCCGCTCACGTCGACGCTTTTTCATTCGCCGGCACGATGCATCTCGAAGGACGAAGCAACGAGTCTTAAGGTGGCGTGAAAGAATGTCCCTGGCTCGCGTCGAGTATATTTTTTCGCGTGATACCCACGAAATATCGCGGTCGACCCGCGCCCGGAAACCCGGTCCGCTTTCTTTCCCGAAGCCAGAGTATATTCGATAATGCACCCGGAAGGCAAACTCGACCGAACTCGGTGAGCCGGAGTCGCGAGGGTGCCCTCCCGTATACATGCACACATACGGGGTGTGTCTCTACGATAGAATTATTGAAGTGTATTTCGAAAGACCGAATCCAGATCCACTATCGTATATCGGATCGATTTTCGCGAGGTTGTTTTTCCCAAAATCAAAACTTTCAGCGAACAAACTTTACTTCACATTTTCCATTTGCTTCCTCACGAGACGTGGCAGCCCTTCGACCACGCCGCGTTTCTTCGGACACCGCGTGTGCACGAAGTCGGAAACTACGCGGGTATCGTTTCGACGTGGCTGCACTAACCGATCCTAGAGTAAACTCAAGCCAAGTCAAGGGCTATACATTGCGGGGGTGATTTCGATCGACCTCGCCTAAGAATTTCGTGAGCTCAGCCATGAGGGACGGGCCGGCCCGGGCCGCTCCCGAAACGCTCGTGATAATATTGCAGGATAAAGCGATAAGCGATCGCGGAAACGCGCCATCGCAGATTAGCGGATACCGTGATCTTTCGTGAATTAGGCAGATTCACGCAGGAGGAAGAAAGACACGATATACGACGATAATCGCGATCGTAAATATTTCGCGACGCTTCGTACACGCGCGAGGTCGTCGACCTATGAAATTATAATCTCGGAAAGTACGAGGCAGCCTTAAACACACGTAAGGACGAACCGGAAAGGTCTGTTACAAAGGAAAGTAATCTCGCTGATGCGTTCATAAAATTATATGCGCGCACTTCGGAGTCTACGGAATGATTCAGAGGAACTGATCTTCTCTGCAATTTCTCTTAAAGGCAGATAAAAAAATAAGTAATTGTAAAACGCCAAGACTGCAATACAATATTCCTTTGAGTCGGAACCCGCCGGAAGTACAAGGAAAACCGTTCGTTCATGTACATATTTTCGAGCTACAAAGGGCAGATGACTAATTCGCTCAGTATTGTAATAAAATACCAAAGTTATAAAAGCACTGCGCGTAAAATGGAAAACTCGCGAATTTTCGCCATCGTGTCTAACTAATTCAAACTGCATTTAAATCTCCATTGAGTTCAATCGCGAATTGCGAAAGATTAGGGCGGAACGAGAGGTACTAAATTCAACAACTACGCAGAACTATCAAGGAATAAAGCGGGAAGACGTGAGTTAAAACGAGGGTTGGTTTACGCACAGCGATCGATCGACGAAAAGCTCCGTTGCTTTAGAGCAGTTTGCCGTGGCAAATAGCAGCGATCTTTGTAAGATGTTTTCAAACAAATATATTCCTTGAAAGTACAAGAGATTTAGAGACATATCTGAGACAACGATATCTCGTTGTTACACTTTTTCTAACAGTTCTGTTCAGTATTACACTGTTATTTAATCGCAGACGATGTAATAATCCATAATTCATAATCCTAAAAAATATTATATCTTAAACTTGAAATGTATAAACATAAAATATCGCAATTTTAAATATAAATTATATCCATCACTTTTATTAAGTTATAAATTAATGTAATTATAGATGTCCCTATTAAATTCGTAAATATAGCTTATATCATAAGTCGTGGATGAGAGGCTGCGTTAACTTCACTCGTCGACTTCACTCGCCATCAGCGACTTACATAAAACGAAGCGAATGTTACGAGGTATGCGCCGTGAAAGCTTTTGCCTTCCGCGCACATCTCGTTGGGAAAATTCTAAATTGGCTTTCGCGCCCGAGGAACGGGAGCAGTGCTGCAGCGGCGGCAAAAAGTACGACTGCTTAGACATACGTGCCGCGTCGGTGGAAAATAAAATTCACAAGAAAGGCTGAATTTACATTGTTTATTCAACCGCGAGTGAATTAGACTTCCCTTTTTTTTCGTCGCTACCGCCCGTCCGCTCCTCTTGCTCGTTTGCGAGAGCGCCTAGTAGCTAATATCCGGCGCGTTTCTTTGTTGGGCCACGCTTAATTTCCTCCGCCTGTCTGCGGCTTGCTCGTCCCGACATAGAATGCGATTGTGAACTCGCGCGATTCCATCGCCAGATTTCCGACTGGGTGGAAAACGGAGAACGAGAAACAGCGCCTGGCGTACGCGCAAAAGGATGCTCGATAGTGGAAGATTATCTTATCTCACATTAATCCTTAGCGAATTTCACACTTTTTTATAACATCGTCTCGTATCTCTATATTCGCATTAATATACACACGTTAATTGATTTAAAGCGACAAATAAACTCTAAAAGAGTATTTGTCCATTTTATGCCCACTATTTATACACGGAAAGAATGGTTTTGTTGAAATATCTAAAAATTTGGCCAGATACAGATCTGAAAATAATTTTGTTAGACCATCAAAAGTAATTAAGTAGGATGCTCAAAATAATTATTAGAATATTAAAACGTTTTGCAGCATTATCGTTGTGCTTGAGTGTCTTACTTACAATTAGTTACTTTTGATGCACTGAGAAAAAAAATTTCTTGAAAAAACAAAATATTTAGTCCGATACGTTCAACTAAAACATTAGTTGGTTTAACTGAACATTAATTGAATTAAAAAGGGTACAGTTCATTTATGTCAACCATCAAAATTTTTAAATCAAGAATTAGTTAATTCAACTAATGTTCAGTTAAACCAACTAATGTTTTAGTTGAACGTATCGGACTAAATATTTTGTTTTTTTCAACAATTTTTTTTTCTCAGTGTGGTCTAACAAAATTATTTTCAGATCTGTATTTGACCAAATTTTTAGATATTTCAGCAAAACCGTTCTTTCCGTGTACTTTCATCGTTCTAAAAGCCAAAAGTAGTATACCAATATACCAACTGCGCAGGGATAACCCTTGAATTCGCTCGCCTACTCTTCCCTACTCCTTGAAGAAACAGAGGGTCGAAAGGACGAGACGTACGCACAAAGCACGGTCGATAAGAGGGCCTGTTGCTCCCGACCAACAGCGTCTGCCGCCGATGGGCGACTGCGAGAGAGTGGGGTGTCGTCTGTGAAGAGAAAGCGAAAGGGCGATTGCGAAAGGCTAGACGAGGAGGCTCGAAGCGAGACCCAGACGCATGTCGGAAAGAAGGGAGACCTTGCTACGTTTCGTGGAATCAAGGTTTACGACCGTCTGGCTCGAAGGACAAATCCCGGGGTGGACGCCGGACAGAACGAGACGAGGGTGGAAAAAGTAGCTAGAGGTGTAGCTGTCAATTAGAAACCGAAAGTTTAATTTACGTCGGATCCAACTCTCATTGGTAATAAGATCGGGAATAAAAGCTCCAATCGATAGCGGCGAATGGGCTTCTCCTTCTTGGATGATTCGGGCGAGGTCATTGTCTCCTGGTCGGGTGTCTGTCTACCCTTGGGAAAGCGCACGCTTGACCTTAGCCGAAGGGATCCTCTCTCGCGAGATCTTTTTCGGGCAATTTCGTTCGCGTTGTGCTGAACAGTGGGGTGGACAAACACAAAACTCCGAGATTCAATTTAGATACGGCGGAGAGTTTTGTCGTCGGATCCACTACGTTCGATGTTAATAGTGCTGAGAATTTTCGCTTGACAAAAATCGACGTTAAATCGTCCGTTTATTTCAGCGGCATCCCATGTGGTTTTAAAACGCGTGTTCTTAAAATAACATCGAACGCATTGCATGTTAAGCCTCTTATACGGGAATAAAATTTGCGGGGCCATTTCGCCCCGCGGTGATTGATGGGGAATTAATTGGGAAGTCGAGCCGACGTTTCTGACTATTTCATTTCCTGCTCGGTGCATTTATTTGGCTTCACACGTCGCCCGCATAATCAATGCACGGAAGGCGCAAGGATCGTTCACGGTCTCCCCGCGAAAGGTCACGATAAAGTTTGTCATGGCCCAGGTATGTACGCCTGGTTAATAAAGCGACCTTTTTAATGAAAATTCGAAGGACAAACGGAATTCCTGCCGTGGCAAGGACGTGACGCGATTGCGTAAAAAAGTCCGGTTTCGGGTCGCGTTTTGCTGGCCGATTGGCAGGTACCAGCGAGCGAGAGAGTCTGGGCTCTTCTCTTCGGGATGACAAAATTTTTCACGTGTGCAGCGAACGCTAACCGGTGGCTATTTATATAGTTGCGTCACTCCACCTGACGAGGCTGCGGTAATAATTGCGTTGCGCAACGCGACTTCGCGCGCGATCGAGCGCCGTGTGCGCGCGGCGCGTATCTTCGCGAAGATATTTCTTGCGCGAGGAAAAATAAAATAATGAAGGACTTCCCGGAGCGTCGCCGATGCGGCGAGTCGCCGCTGTCGTCCAGGCATACCGATTCCGCGTTCCCCCACCCGTTAATTGCACCGGCGAGAACGCCGAGAACTCGATTTTTTTACAGTCGCAACCCTTTACGCTCGGCTTGCGTCATATCGTGGCCGTTAAACCGAGGTCGGAAATGTTAGGTCAGGTATGCGCGACGATGCGGTGAGAAAAGGTCAATACCTCGCGAGCGAATATTCTCACAGACAGAAAGTCGGCTAGAATTTAACGCATTTCGACATGCTTTTAACCCATATGTATGCTAATTCTTCCTATTACATAAATGTGCTAATTTTAAATATTACTGGCCTGCTCCGATTTGAAGAGTTTCATATTCACGGATCATTTTTTCGAAGACTTCAAGTGTATCGTCAAACTGAGGATCGTAACAGGATTAAGAAAGACGTTAGCCGTTCATATTAAATTGCCTCTTGTGCACATTATTAATTATCTTACTTCGTGGCGGGTTTTACGCATCTCTCGCAATGACCTTCTATCTGTTAATGCGGATACTGAAGATGACACGTAATTTCTCTGACGTTCAACGTCAAAAGGAATTGATAGCCCAGCCGAGTGATGATGTAAAAATTAGAAAAATAATTGCTGCAACCCGAATAAAAAAATATAAGCTGACATAGATAAAAAATTACACGCTCGCAAAAGGCACGAAGGCTCTCATAGAACCTTCATCGTTAAGCTATTAATTACTGCGAAACAAAAACGTTGCGACTGAAAGGAGAGAGCCACCACGTTGTCACGAATAATGTATTCTTGATGCCTTTGTTATTTGTTTCATGTTCGCGCATTCCTATTTGTATTTCTATCTCTTCAATGGGGAATTTTTTTCCTCCACTCCCGAAGAAGGGCACTTTTCTCACGAGTATAATATAAAAGTAGAATATAAACGAGTAGGATATAAAAGAGAAAACACGAAGTCTCATTCATCACCGAGCTATTATTTTTTATCGCGATTACTTAAGTATCGAGGATGTTGCAAATATTCTGTGCTAAACTGCGTTTGTATCGATCCGAAGCACCTCCGCAACAGAAAACAAAGACCTCGCAGTTGCACAAAAACATCTCGGTAGCTTACGAAGTTTAATAGGTTGAAACCTAAAGTAACCCAAACTCACAATACTGTGACGAAGAAAATCAAATTTAAAATTCCGCAACTTTTCTAACTATGTGTATAACATTGTTTTTTTTTCTCGCGTATATCGAGCAATCCCAGGTGAGCAAGGCGAGCGACTAATTAAAAATTGAACGCGGTCAAACCAGTTGGAAACTCCGCCTCGTGGCATGGCAACGAGTGGCACATATTCGCATCGAAAGGTCGCGTTCGCCAAAAACCTTCGATATGTATCGCAGAGTGAACAACAGCGAGGTGGAACCGGTCGCGCCGCTGTAATCTTCTCGAAAGCCGAAACCGCCAGTTCTATGTGGCAACCACGACCCTGGGCATATAAATTATCTTTTTCTGGTATCTGCGGCGTTCTGCCTCAGAGAGCACGATCAGCTGATCGATGGCGGCGTGAGGACTCAGGTAGGGATAGGGGGCAACGGAGGGGAACGGGACGTGGTTGTGTGCAGAGAGGCAGAAGCGATTACTTCCAAGTGCTCTCTCTCTCTCTCTCTCCCCCTCCCTCTCTCCCCACCCTCCTTCTTGGGCCACTGCTAATTCGCTAATCGAGCAATGCACCGATCAAATCACGTGATTGAGCGTGATCGATATTAAGCTGGAATATTGGGGCGAGTATTAACTTTGACATTATGACGTTGGTGCGGAGATAGGAGGAT
Organism: Aphaenogaster ashmeadi; assembly: GCA_003063805.1. Lineage (NCBI taxonomy): Eukaryota > Metazoa > Arthropoda > Insecta > Hymenoptera > Formicidae > Aphaenogaster > Aphaenogaster ashmeadi. The sequence continues at coordinate 128,700 of NJRQ01000333.1, forward strand.
CCGGGGCCGGCTATCGGATCGAAAATAGAGTCGAAACTCTGAGAAAGAAATTCTGAGAGGAAACGCAAGTTGACGCGACAGCAGAAATTTCCTCTACCATACAAATATATGATACATAAAAGTTTTGTGCAATGAGATTGGTTCGGGAATATTTTAGAGTAACAGAGATCATTTGCGAAAGATCGGAAAGGGGAGATCGAGAAATGAAGATAGCGAGATGCGATTGTGACCCGTAATTACTTAAATTACTCCTCTCTGATTGTTAATTATGTGACTTCTAATTATGTGACTTTTAATTATGAAAAGATCTATCTAGATGAGAGCAGAGCCAATCTCTTCAGGCCGACGTGGAAAACAGTAGTTACATTTCCCTAATTCTGCAGGGCAAGTACGGATCGATTTCCGATAATTAAAACCAGAAAACCAGTTGGTATTCCGTCCCACGTGCTTGTACATGCACTTGGTTGAAAACCGGCTTTTACCCCATATGTCACGATAAACCGAAACCACCTAGTTTTTTTTTTTTTTTTTTTTTTTCGAGAAACTGCCTCCTTCGAAAGTCATTCTTTCTCGCCCGATAGTTTCGCCAGTGGCGATATTTTACCTGCCACTGAAAGCGGTACACACGTGACCGAACAGGTACCCCCCCCTCTCCCTTCATCCTTCGCCCTAACGGAAGCTAAATTTATGCCCTACAGGATAATAAAGCTACCTGCCGAAGAAGTATAGCGATTGACCTCACTACGAAACCTCGAAGCCGCCGATATTCTTTTTAAAACGTCGATAGAGACGTATCGCTCGGGTTGCCGGCGATGTCGCCCGATATGTCGTCGTAAATGATGCGCCAACAAGGAATGACACCGATCCAGAAACGTGTACGTGTATGTACACGCATCTCCTATAGCGCGGCTAGGTAAAAGAATTTAATATTCCATGACTTTACTTTAAAGACGTCATTATTTATTAAAACGTTTCGCGTCTGCAAACTCTGCAAACGACAGCGACGAGTCCGTGTGTAACTTTGCATATATGTACCTCGCGGATAACTGGAAGACAGTGAATCACATCGATTCGTTCTTCCCCACGTTCCTAAATAATTAAGACCGCGCCGAGCGTCTCGCTGGCGGTACATCATTGTATTTTAATTTGCAGTTCCACAAATTCACGGTGTGTGGAAGCAGCGATGACTGCGCGCGTTCACTATTCATAAGCTATCCGCGGCGCCGAACTGCGAATGTAAACCGCATCGACGATGCAACCTCCGTTACAACATGCATGAACCGCGTTCCAAGATACCTACACGCCGACGACGCAGCAGGTGCGCGCGTAAGCCCCCCCTCGGGCGATAACGCCGACAAGTTTGCGGGAATGGCAAGAATATCGCGGGCGGGAGGTAATAATCGAGAGATGAAGACGCTCCGGAGTTTCCGACTATTATTGGCGAAACTGCATCGACCCCGGGATTTTACGGTAGCCATCCACCGAGGCACGAGCAACGCGTCGTTTTACAGCCAACAGTAGCAGCTAACGATCCTACGGCTATGATATCGCATCAACCGCCGCGCGGAATTGCTCCAAGGATCACCTTCGCTTCGCCTTTCACCGCGTTTTACTTTCCTCAGCCTGGCGTCGCGCTGGAAGAAACTGCTCGCGTATGTGCTGCTTAGTTGAGTCAACGAACGCTCACTTAATCCAGGAATCGATGAATATATCGACGAATTAGATAATAACGATTAATAATAATTAGAACAATAGACGGTTATAATGGAAGAGTTGCGCACCACTTAAGCTATTTTTTATTATATTTTCCAGTTGGTACTGATTTGTACGCAAATAAACGTTGGAAACAGAGGTCCAAAATAACAGTTATTTTAAACATTTTTTTGAAATAAGTCATTGAGTAAAAATTAATTTTTATTTAAATAGAAACCAGTTATCAATAAATCTCAAAGAAATTTCTCGAAAAATGAAATAATTAAAAAATATTAATTTTTAATTGTTCTAATTACGAATAACCATTATACATGATTAAACATTTTTTGATTACCAGTAATCATTATCGATGACGGATATTTAATTTTGGTTACCAGTAACCATAATCCGTCATCGATAATGATTACTGGTAATCAAAAAATGTTTAATCATGTATAATGGTTATTCGTAACCAAAATTTTTTAATTAAAGATATTAAACAAATATAAGTAAGAGAAAAAGAGAAATTTTTGATGCTCACTAGCATCTATAAAATTATTAAATTGCTCGTCAATTTAATATGTGAATTAATTATTCCGGCTTCATGTAAGAGCTGTGTTTCAAGACCGACGAATATGCGGCGCGCAGTTCGCATGAGTAGGAATATTCACAAAAATAATTATTATTAGGCACTAAGAACCGCCGCGACCGTAAATGGCTTTTTCTCTTACTTATATTTGTTTAATATCACGGTCTTATTCTTAATTAAAGATATTAACTCTTATACCATAACTTTTAAAATTTGTCTTATAACAGTTTATGATGTCTGGTTGGAAATTGTAACTTGATGTTTCAGGCACCAATTGTTACATGTTTAACCTTTTACCAATAACAAATTAATTTGTTATAAGTCTTTTTGTAACATGCTGCAAAAAGTACGATTTAGGCAACCGATCGCCTAAATCGTACCTATGGGTCTTCTAAATCCTCCTTCTAATACCTCCTTGAAAGTATCAAATTTATGGATAAAAATAATTAAAAATAAAGATTAATAAAATAGAGATATTTATTAATCTTATTAATAAAATAAGATTAATAAAAAAATTATTACTTAATACCTATTTTATAAATAATTTATCAAGAAAGGTATCAAGTATTTAATAATTAATAAATAACAATAATAAACAAAGGATGTCGAAATAAAACTGGCTTAAACTTATTTTTGCAATTGACATTTGTATTCATATAAGCTCAAGTTCCTAAATTCTACCGGTACAATATAGAAAATCTTATGATGATACGATTTAGGAAACTTGATAGATTTTATAAAAATATATCAATTTAATCTTTATAATAATTGCAAATATGTATATACACTATAAATTTAAAATATTTTACAATAAACCTTCTTTTATGAAAATATAAAAATTCAAAAGAAAATTGCATGATTACATTATTTTCAGCTACATAAATTAATCAAAAATTAACATCAGTTGTACCTGATTTTTTAAAGTGTTGTTAGCACGCACAAAACAAAAGATGTAACCTGTTAAATTTTTGTCTATATTACTCATTTCTTATTTATTTCATATTTTTGTTACTAAATATTGCTTATATCAAGTAATAATATAAAATATGAATAAGGTACAATTTAAGCGACCGGTACGCATTCAGCAACTCTCTCTTATGTATATGTTATGATTATTTTATATTTCTCGAGAAAATAATGGATGACAGAAATAGAACTGCGAGACCAGAAGTAAATCTAACTTATCAATTACAATTAATGGCAACTCCCTATGTGTTCATATAAACATACGTGTTATGCAACGTATAAGAAAGCATAATACTTCTTTGAAATAAAGGAATGTTTAAGAGAGATCGGTACCGGGACGCATTAAGATGATCCGAAAGCGAAACGAGCGATTAATTCCCTATTAACGGCACGTTCCGACCTCGCGGCGTTCTATGCGAAAGGATTTAATCGACATCGCATTGCGGTAAACCTCGGAGTCGTTACGGAGATAAAAACGACCATTTAATCCTTATAAGCCGTAAAACTTGCAAAAGGTCATTCGGTGAATTGTACGATAATGCCGGATCGCTGGTTAACTCCGGCATCCCCGGGTGAATTGCACGGAGATTGTATATAAGGTCGAAAAAGACCGCGTGGATTATCACGTTCTATGTTTAAGAAATTGAATCTCTGCCGAGCGCAGCCCATCACGACCGTCGTCTGCGTGACAAAAAAGAGGAAATCGGCAATGTTCCGTCCCGCTCGGACGCGACCGGAAGTTAATCTCGTTCGTGACGAACGTCTGGAAAAGGGTACGTGTAGAACAATGCCGATATACGGGCCATCGAGGGAAATAATGGGAAATCCATCGAAGCGAGCGTAAAACGAACGAGTTGGGCAAATTGCGCGCTCATATCCCCGATAGTTATTTTCTAATTTGCGAATATCCCGTGCCTCCAAGAGAATGCGACATCGGTATCCCGTTAACGAATCCCGTGCGAGATCGCTTAAATATTAAATTCCAAATTTATATCCCGGCAGCGATACAGCGAGCTAAACCGATCGTTGTGTAATCACGTTGAAACTCATTCACATGTTTTCGATCGCACAGTCATGTGAAACTAATAGTCTCTCACAAGAGTTCTCGAAACTTGTCGGGCTTCAGAAGTCTGTCGCTCGGTAACTCGCCCTAATACCGATCTCATCTGCTTTCAAGTGTTCCCATATTCCGCGCTATCGAACGAGCGTGCTGAAAGCAGGACGGCAAACTCCTGTCAAGAGAGACTCCGGTATAATTCCGCGAGCTCCGAGCGATTATGTAACGCTCCCGAGTCTTCCCGTGTGTCACAAACGTAAAATAAAGTTCTCAACTATCCCGCTTCGCGGATACCTAAAGCAAGGTCCACAATATCGAGCTGAACATCGAGCCGAGCACGCATCCACATTATTGAGTCAAACCTCGAGCTGAGGACGCGGACCTTTGAAGAAGTTTGGCTCAAAGTTCGTCTCTAGGTTTGGCTCGGGGTTCAGCTCGATAATGTGGGCCCTGCTTGACGTTGGGTTCGTCAAGGATTCGTTGGATTGTCACGAGAACGGCAGCGGTTTCGTAAAGCCCGCAACACACTACGTATCGCGGACGCGGATCGGATTGGGATTGCGGATCACGGATCGGAATTCAGCCAATCACAGGCGAGCAGCTCGTCTGTAATTGGCTGAATTCCGATCCGTGATCCGCAATCCCAATCCAATCCGCGTCCGCGATACGTAGTGTGTTGCGGACTTTAAGCCCGTATCAGACTATGGATTGGGATTGGGATTGGATTGGAATTTGACCAATCAAAGCTAAGTTCACTGAACTTGTTATTGGTTTTCTTTCTTCGATTGGTCAAATTTCAATCCAGTCCCAATCCCAATCCATAGTCTGATACGGGCTTAAGGGAGTTCAACGCACGAAGGAAAGTTTCGACGCGGAACAACCGCGACATAACGCGATCGTATCGGCGGTGTCGTTCCGGTGTTTTTCACGCCGGCGGTGTCGTCATATGCGCATCTTAACGAGTCTCCTCGCTAGGTAACGAGTACAGATACGACGCGCGGGCTGGAGAGGCTCGAGGCGTAAGAAACTTACCCGGGGAACCAAGTTCGCGATCCCGTGCTACGTATACGTACAAAGTTAAACGAGTTCGTCGCAGCTTCTCCGCCCTCCTCGCTCTATTTTCGCGCGACGATCCGCTGCGCGGGGAATAACGTTAGCGGACGACAGGGTCGGATGCAACAGGGATTACGTTGCAACAAGTACGGGCGGCGACGAAGGACACGCGGGAAGAGGGGAAACCATTTATGAAGCTGAGTGAAAGGGAAACGTAAGAATGAGAAATGATTCGTGAGCAAGATTAATTGGGAGATTCCGCGAGACAATCTGCTGCGAAAGTTATGCGGAAAACGAATACACAATGCACTGAGAACACGGATCCTCTCTTGTATAAAAAAAAAAGAAAGTAAAATATAAATGATCATAATTGTATGGAGCGAGAAATAAAAGAAACCAACAACATCGCCTCGAAACGTGCTGCTGTGGGAAAGCGCCATCGTGAGTCTCGTTAGAATTTCATTTGTGTTTCATCCGCGTCTTATCTACGCGAAATAACCGTCGTGCCGGTGTTACGCCGTCGTCGGTCGTAAAAGATCTGTCGCTACAACGCGAAGAGGCATCGTAAAAGGGACAGGGAAATTACGACGCGGTATTTCCCTCCCCGACAGCCCGGACGACGATCTTCCTAGCGTTTCTCTCGAGTCAAATTATCGCGTTCCCGTCCGGATAAATAAATAGAAAAGGAATTCGACTCCGTTCGAGGAGATCCCTCCGCGCTAATCGCGCCGCAGCTAGACAACTCGTCCGGAAGCGGCGACGGCAAACCGAGAACGGGAACGTAATCGTCGACGTGTCGTAAACGCCCCCGCGGTCGTCTATCGACCGCGCAAAACGACGCGGGGGTGTTGCAGAGAAATCCCGCCCCTCTCGGTCGCAGGTGCGATTACGCCACGTTGCACTCGTAAACGCGGCCGTTGCGCATTAACCGCTGTCCGCGCGACCGGCGCGATAGGGACCGCTAGGATATGCTCCGATTTATCCGCCGTCGCCGTCACCGCTACCGCTTTAATCGCGATAACCGTTAACAAGTCGCCGCGCTGCGGTGATGACGCGGCGGATATTCCCCAGGTGACCTGGAAGCCTTTGCGGGCACCGCAGTCCGATGAAATTAAAAAAAAAACTTCTATTCCCTCTCGCCCCCTGTTAGTCTCTTCTTTTTTGATTTTCGAAACATTTTTCGAATCGAGGGCAATACAAATTGGTTACTGCTGTTTCGTTTCGGCGTGTGCTTCTCCCAAAATACGATATTAGGACACATGGGCGCCCTTACAACTTTTTTCAAGGGAGGGCAGAGTGTAAATACACTTAGGGGTACCATTTTTGTAAGACTCTTCCCAACGAACGTTATTTAATATTTTCAAATATTTTTTAAAGAAATATTTATGCAGATTTTTATTTTTAAGTGCACAAGTTTCAAATAAAAATTATCTGGTTGTCAATCATAAAATCATTCTAAATTGAAAAAATTAAAATCCAGGTGGGGCATATGCCCCTCCTTTAGGGTTGCCAGATGCGAAATGATTATTTCCGGGACATTTTTTAGGCGACGGCTGAAAAATAGGTTGTTAGAGAATTTTAGTAAAATTTTTAATTAATTAGTGACCCGTGAGCATAGATCTCGAACCTTACACATTTAGGGGTAAAAATAAAAGAAAAGTTTTTGTGAAAAAATATAATTATAATAATTATTGCCACAGGATAGTATAGTACATACAACTTATACTGTCTAAGTAAAAATCAACGTTAGATAAGAACTATAGGTAAATCAACTACATATTTAAAAAAAACTTGACTGTATAAATTTGGACAATGTTTAAGTAAGTCATAACATACTTAAATAAAAATAAACAACTTCAAAATTCAACTACATAAATTATTTAAAAACTTAACTGTATCATTTGAACAATCCATACAGCACAGAAATTGCAGCAACATTGCAGTAACATAACAATATTGCCGAAATGTTCTGTGCTGTATGAGATGTGTAAGTAAGTTAACATACGTAAAAGAAAGTAACTAAAAAGTTTGGCTCTTCTGCTCATGAATGTTATGATTTTGTTGAAATTCTAATTTTCCGGGACAGAAGACTTCAATTACTGGACACGGGATAAGCCTAAGAATTCCGGGACTTTCCCGGAAATCCCGGCCATCTGGCAACCCTACCCTCCTTGCTCCCGCTCATGGACACCCATGTTAAGCTGGCGCTAGACTATGCGCAATTCGTGTGATTCGTCATTCGCGGTTTGCTATTCATATAAGATTCGTGAATAGTGTGTATAGGCAGATTCGTCGAATTCGCATTGATGGAAGGTCCACATTGGAGAACGGCGAATCTATACGAATGGTGAACCGCGAATGACGAACCACGAATCGCGCATAGTCTGGCGCCAGCTTTAGGACAATCGCGTCAAAGCGATCGAGAAGTCGCAATTCCTCGAGCGGATAATCGAAAAGGGAACGTCCCGTTGCCATGTCGGATTTAAAACAAAGCCCTTTAGTAGTCGTAATTTTTTTTCTAAACCGAGAAAGAGACGTGACGTGTACACCATTGTTCCGCTCGACGTGTATGCGTTTCAAAATGTGAATATAATCACTCGGCAATGACGTTGCACGTACAATCGCGCGAGTAAAGCACGTCACGAGCGGTGGGCTTTTCATAAACTCGCAGTTCGTCGAAATTCTATCTGATTGGCCGAACTGGCCCGCAATAGACATGGCGCGTGTAACCGGTATCACTTTACCGCAGGGTATTCATCATAATTAATTGAAGCCAAACGCAACAGTTAATTAGTAGTGCGGACCGATGTGTGACGCGACGGCCGTTCACGTTGCCCATCGACAAATAATAATTTTCTCCCGGCCAAAACGGCGCGTTATTTTGCATAAACGTTCGCGGTGCTTTCCGTACATCCGGCAAATAATGCGAATATAAACTCGTCCGGGTTAATTTAAAACGTTAAAAAAGCCAAACATTTAAAAGGTCATCACGCGTTTCACAATTGGAATCTAATATTAAGCGAATAATAGCAATCTTGACAGAATAATATGTCCGAATGATCGAACGCGCGAGATAAAAGCGCGAATAAAGTCGAGCGTCATCTGCTGTTCTCGTTCAAACACATACATACTTAATCGCCATAGTCTTTTATCTCACGCGGCTAACGGACTACTGAAAACTTTTTCCCTAAGAAGGATCGGAATCGTCGAGAGAAGAGCGTATTTACGACACCGTCTCGAAACGTTTAATGGTCCGAGCTGAAAAACTTGACGTTTCGAGTTGCAACTTTCAATAGTAGGTCATCGCGAAGCACTAGAAACTTCATTTCGTTTCATTACAATGAAACTTCGACTCGGGACAGAAGTAGATGCACCGTTCCGTCGGATTCTCTCGAGAAACTGACCTCGGATGAAAAGTGACATAATAATACCTCCGTAGCTCGTCGATAACGATGCAGAGGCAACTCGACAAGAGGAAGTGTCGCGGGAAACTCTAATTGATTTCATGTCGATGTCCACGGTCCGTTTTTCCTCGGACGCGAATTTTTCTCAGACAGCCTGAGACGAAGACATCGCTCTCGTCATTTCCTTAGCTTCCTCTCCCTCTCGCTCTCTTTCCCTCTTTCTCTTTGGAACGTCCCAGCATCATCGACGTGAATAACGACAAAGTGATGCCGACAGGCGGAACCGAGATAGCTCGTCGAAGACGATCGGTCTGTCGAAAAGCTCGATTCAATGGCTTTTCTTTCGCACATAGCACGCTCCTAGCATTGTCGATGAACGACCATTCGTTCTCAAAGTGAATTTTTACGCCGCGCTCTCGATCGGATCTTTTTCGACATCGAGAAACGGAAGATTCGAGATTTGGTCAAGTCTCGTCGGAACAAAAACAAGAGAGAGAGAGAGAGAGAGAGAGAAACGCTTTAAGATAATTATACCATCGAATTGATTTCCTATGACGCTTTGTTAAAAGTTAAAAATATAAATTGGAAGCTTTGCTTTACCGAGAGAGACGAAATCGATTTAGATCTGTCAAATACTGGAGGCTACTGCTTTTATTAATAGCCTTTTTATTCATTTCTACGTGCTCGAGTCAATTCTACGTGGTAATTTAGCAGACTTTTTCTATCTCTAAACGTAATCCTCGCGGTTGCATGTCGGTAAATAACGAAGCCCGCGTCGCGCTAAAATAAAAATAAAAACGCAAACCCAGCGACGTGAAATAATAATCATATCTCTACCAACATCGTAAAAATGTTCCGTCATGTGTGTCAAACGTTTGTCGGCCCATAAAGCAGGCATGACGTTCGTTTATGTCCGCGGGGGGGAAAACAAAACCGTTCTTCAATTTCTAAACGTCGGTAATCCCGAACGTTATTTCATCTCGCGTCGGGCTAGACAGCAGTCATCACTGTCATGCCCGCCGTACAAAACCGCGGGGTGTTAGCAGCGAAAACACACGCACGACTGAAACGGCCGTGTGTGCACGACTAACGTTAACGCGTCTCGCCGGTTTCCCTTTTCTTTTCCCGCGAGCTGCCGCGGAGATGGCCGGCGGATTCTAGGCACCGTCCGCTAGAAAGTCAAATATTTATAAATACAGCGACGTGTAAATCCTCTCTATCGCGTTCGCGACGGCCCCGGCTCGCCACCGCGATCGAAAAACGCTCGCCTGGCACGAATTCGAATACTCGCGATGACGGGTCACGGTCCCCGCGTGTCGCCACCCGGAGCATTCATCGCGTGTAACGTAGCTACTCGCCTTGAGGCTCGTCACGTGCAATACCGTGAATAGAGTATCTCGCTAATAATCGCAGGTAAGAGGTGGCCACCAGCCAAATGTAACGTTGCCCACCGCTGCCCACGTACACGAACTGCCACGTGCGTATTTTTATCGTTGCCGGAGTGCTTCGGAGATTGCGTAAAAAAAAATTGCGTGATCCTTATCTCACCGAGGGGAAACCCGCCGACCCTTTCTTTAAATCACATTGCGTCTGGGCTCTACGTGTTTCAAAGATCATAAAATTTCCCATATAAATGGTACGACCAAGAGAAAAATATAAATTGAATCAAACCCGAGTAAACTCTCCAATCTTAAATTATATCTACATGATTTATTTTATAAATCCTAAAAATCTTTCCTCGGTCGTGCTATTATCGCGAAAATTTCAAATAATTTATTTTATGAAATTTTTAATCCTGACGCGATATTATTTTCTCTGCAGAGAAATATAAATCTGTGCAAAAGCATAATGTGCCGATCATCCCGAACAGATTCATCAGGTCGGACAATCGTCCGTAATCGCGGTTCAAAAACCCGATTTACCGCGCGTGTGCACCAAAAAGTATATAGCTTAAAATCCGCCCTTCAGCGATCCGCGCATGGAGCAATCGAGGGATTGCGGCTTAACCAAGTTTCCAGAAATAATCCCGTGCGAGCGCAAACCCTATCGGCGTACATAAATCCGATTTCCGCGTTTCGCGAATGCGAATAAGACGAAAGGGATCGCGCGGCTTCTCGCTTTACTGCGCGGCAGCGCATTGTCTCCTCTCTCTCGTTTAATGGGAAATTTCATTTCAGCCTGACAATTATCGTTATCGGAAACGGTTCGCTTTCCCCGGCGATCGATGGTCTAATCGAATTTCCTGGGGTATTTTTGCGTCAAAGTGCCCGGTAAAAATGGAATTTCTCTTTTGCAGCTTTTGTATCGGGATACTCGTGTATAGCACCGCAAGTTTCTAAATACAATCGACAGCCGGGCAGCGATTTCCGCGTACTACGGCGTTCTGTCGCATTCCGCACTTTGTACCCCTTCGGTACTGATCGCATCGCCATGCGCAACGGCACGTGCAAATACTTGACGTGACAGGCTGTACTTCTCCTCCTACCTTGTCACGCATGCAAATTCCGTGTAGCAACCGAGGATCATTAACTGAGAAGAAGCCCCGTGTGAGGAGCGTGACGGGCAAACACAAGACTAAACCGTACGAGACGGGGAATCGATTAAATTCCATTCTTTTTGTCTTCGAGTTCTGCGAAAACCACGCCACAATAATTAATTTGAAAGGCAATCAAAACGAAATTTTTCTTTTCGTATATATCATACAAGGATCGCAGCGCAAAAAAGTACGAGAAGCGTAGTACGCATCAAAGTTTCAATATAATTTAGGTGTGTATAATCTTTAAGATATTTAAGAGAATTTAATATTTAAGCGATTTAATATTGAAGCGGTTTAATAATTACTCTATCCCGCATTCTCTTTCTCTCTCGCTCCGAGGCTTCCAGCGCCGTTAAGTTTCCCGAGATAAATATAAGTTTGACTTGAGTTATCGAAGGGTCGCTCTCTCCGGACGAAATATCTCGCTCAGGGCGCCGATATAGCCGAAGTCGGTGCTGCGGTGTCTTATCCCTTAGGAAATCTTACGACGCATAGACAAGCTGGCCTGCCAGGGACTCGGTGCATATACACTCTGCATAAAATACGCGACGCAGCGCGCGGTCTCATCGCTATAATGCCACCGTATGTCTGTCCCGGCGGTTGTAACGTCCTCCCTTAGACCCGCGCATCCCTCACACCCGACAGCGGCTTCCCTAGTTACGAAGTAACCCCCTACCCCCACGAGAGACGTCGAGCCTCCTTCCGCGCTGATCCTGCTCCTTCG
>NJRQ01000333.1:145215-157730 GCA_003063805.1 Aphaenogaster ashmeadi
AAATTTTTTTACAGTGTGCGGTGTACCTCGTTGATGCAACGTTTTCACGCGATCTAATCAACGAGATCGGCATACATCCACTCACTCGGCCGGGCTGATTGCGATCGCAGCCTGAATACCTACGGACGCCCTTAATCCCCCATCTAACTACGCTTTAACGAACCCCCGCATTTTCCACCCCGCGTGCCCGCCACATCGCCGGCTGACCAAAACTCGAACGGAACACGAAAGTTTTCGCGGCAGAGATCACCGGAGATATAGGATAATGCGATCCCTCGTCGAGGTGCGGCGAGCTGCTCGCATGCAAAACCCCGCCGAGGCCCACCCTCGCAAACGCTAAGTCCGTCGAAAAGCCGCCGCCGGAATCCCGGATTACCTTCCTTCCACCAACGGAAGTGACACACAACCCGCCCGCACGGTGACAGAGGCACGAAAAGTTCAAGAGTTGTTTGCCGAAATGCATTGGCAAGAAGCATGCGACCCGCTCTGTTTTTCGTTGAAAAATAAACTCCGAATTTCGACGCGATATTATTACGCATGGAAGAGAGAGAGAGAGAGAGAGAGAGAGAGAGAGAGAGAGAGAGAAGATAGCAATGTGGGATTAATTCGGCTGTGATTAATAGTTTTCGCGCGAGCCAATGTCGGCCGCATTATTGTGCGATAAACATAGCCCACCTGCGACACGCGGTCGAGAAAATCGATTTTTGCAAGCGCGGCGACCGAAACAGCGCGACGCGTCGACACAACCGACATCCATCCTGTGCCCTCCCCCGCGGTGCACAGCGCCAGCCGAAAGGGCATGTCTGAGGCACGCGATCTATTCATACGGCGTCTATCAATTAAAGAATTTAAATAGGCCACGGTATGCGGTCTAGCACGGCCTAACGAAAAATCGAATTCGTCTCCTCGTGCGCTGACGGACGGCTCGAGGCCGCCGCGCCGCGCCGCGCCGGGGGCTCTCCTCCTATTTTCGTTTTGTTACAGCCGGGCGCTGTTTTGTTGCCCGTAGCACCGCGCGAGCCTTGACCCGCGACTAATTATTCGGGAACGCTTTCCGGGAGGGGGTCCGCCCCGCCATCCGCTTTCCGGAGCGGGGCCACGGAGTGCGCGGCGACGGCGGCGACGGCGACGACGACGAAGACGACAACGACGAGCGAATTCTACGATTGCGAAATGGCGTTTGGCGGCGGCTACTAGCCTGTGCCAAAATATTTGTTGTGCTGTGCCCCGTTGCGTAAACTTGCGTCGCGCGACGTTTACATACCGTCTCGGAGACACGGATGGTAAATGGGCCGTGATCGTTCAATTATCGTGGAAAGGTTTAATTGTGCTGTGCGAGCCGCAGACTTTCGAGGAAGATTCTGCCTCGCGCTAATTACAACGCTAAATATAGCGGAAGCGGGATACAATTGTCCCGGTTGCGTGGAAATGCGTCGTTACGTGAAACGTCGTATCACGCGGTGTATCGATTACGTAAAACGTGGAGATGGCGGAGACAATTTTCGACTTTCGATCGCGCCGAGCGAACGCGACGTCACGAGCGGTGTCGAAAAGAAACGTGCGACTTCCGTGACCATATCTCCGTGGACACGTGACGAATAGGTACAAGATCCCAACACGAACCGATGTGGTCGCACGACAGAAATTGGCCCGGGTCTCCCCGGGCGAGATATTAATGCGGAAGAATGTACAAATGCTTCTCATTAGCGGTATAGCTGTCAGCCCCGTAATTGAAAAACCGTCATTATATTAATGATTTCATTTACACGGCAGAGTTTACGCAATCTCTAACGCGAGTTTAAGCGTTCGCTTACCACAAACTCGTTTCATAGTCGTTTCATGTTCTTAGCAGCTATGTAATATGTTAATATTAAAAACTATGTTGTGCAGCGTGCGTAACATTTTCAAGAAGTGGAATTTTAATCAAATCAGATTGAATTTTCTGCGAACTTTGCATTACTTTTGGAAAATAATTCCTAATAATTTTAAGATCTCCTTCTCCGATAACCAATGAAGAATGCAAATCTGACGCCGGACTTTATAAAATATAAATATACTGAGAGAAAGGCTTGGTTATAAAAATCCAGGCTTGGTTATTGTTACCAAGCATCTTGGTGAAATAGTTTCAACTAAACGTATAATAAGTATTACATAATTTAGTTAGCTCAACTAAACAAAATTTGCTTCTTTTATAATTATTACACGGAAAAAACGATAAGATTGCCACAACCACAATAATACACGGAAAAAACAGTAAGGTTGCCACAACCACAATAATAGTAATATTTGGTACAGCCACGTCCTGTGGTTGTCACATTCACATTGTTTTGTGTAGTGCATCTATATATGTTTGTCTCAACATTCACTATGTTTGTCTCAACATTCACTATGTTTGCTGTACCAAATGCATATAGTTGCCTTCACATCAATGTGGTTGTCACAACCACAGGACGTGGCTGTACCAAATGTTACTATTATTGTGGTTGTGGCAACCTTATTGTTTTTTCCGTGTAGTAATATTTAGTACAGCCATGTCCTGTGGTTGTCACATTCACATTGATGTCAAGGCAACTATATGCATTTGGTACAGCAAACATAGTTGAGACAAACATATATAGATGCACTACACAAAACAATGTGAATGTGACAACCACAGGACGTGGCTGAACCAAATATTACTATTATTGTGGTTGTGACAACCTTATCGTTCTTTCGGTGTACAAACGTTTATAATTATTACACAAAATGTTTTGTTATTATTATTATAATCGGTAATAATAATCAAATAATCGGTAATAATATTTTTCGCAATAATTTCTTTACAGTTTTCGGGGAAGGGAAGATCTTATAGATGCTTATTAGCATCAAAAATTATTAAAATTCTGCTCGTTAAATAAATCAAAACCCATGGTCGCTAACGTAATAAGAATATTTCTAATTAATCAATTTAGCCAGTTGTCGTCGAATATAATTTACCTTGATTTAATAATCAAATACTTCAAAAAAAGCATTACTAAATGCATCTCACAAGTTTACCAAGAATTTTTTTTTCAGTGTATGTACATAATCCGTACTCTGTATCTCTGTTCGATAAAATTATTCTTTTTAAATAGAAATCTATGAAATAATTATTTCCAACAGAAATTAATAAAATGGTGGCGAGAATTTGGAACATCTCACCGCAATTTTCTTCTTTTCAAAGTTACACGATTTAAAAATAATTTACTTTTAGCAATATAGCCGACGATATCCATTATACGCTACATATTTTTCGCCTGCTATCACGCTATGTAAAATAAAAAAAAGGCAGATAACCGCGATACCACTGGTATTCGACATAGTTCAACAAATTTAATAAACGAGCCACACGTATAGAACAGAGAACAGTTGCGACCGAAAAAGTGAGCGGAACAGTTTGGAAAGATTTATGCAATTTGCAAGAAAATCATGCATCATGTGTATTGTATTATTTACAGAGGACATTTGCTATTCCTTCGACAGATAAATGTCATAAATTTTTTTTTCTCAAAGCGGTTGCCGAGAATTGATGACCCCGTGTAGTCGTCAATAACATGAATATTTCTTAGGCTTCTCAATAATACGCGCAATATTTTTGTCGCTAGCTCCCTCGAATCGCATTCGCGACAAGAGCCTCCTTCCTTCTCTCTCGTCGAGGGGATAATACGGCCGAATATTCCGAAAGCGGCCGCTGATAGAGGATTCCGTGTGACACGCGGATATTAAGAAAACCTCGTATTAGGTACGCTGCTTTATAAATGGTTAATGGAGAGGGAGCGGAAAAATCGATAGTCTTCTACCACCCTCCCGCCGGAATTTCGCGCCGGTGCGACGTTACGCTCGCGTGACATGAGAATTAACTCCTCGCATCGACTTTTTGCCGAACGCGCCGTAATTATTTTCCTGATTTATACCACGAGTATCGCACAGGCGGAGTACTAATAACCCCTTGTCTACAATGCGTATTTAAGACGTTAAGGCTTAAGAAATTGACCAATCGCAGTCGTTTATTCTCCTCATATACGACTGTGATTGGTCAATTTCTTAAATCTTAACGCCTTAAATACGCATTGTAGACAAGGGGTAAAAGTCATTAGGCGCAAAGGGATTAACGCGGGACGAGGTGTGCGAAGGACGCTCGAAGACGACGGTAAATATTTCATCAAAGCTCTGCTGCCACGGCCTTCAAAAGGTGAGAAAGGCGTGCGCACGTCGGCACCAATCTCGGTGAATTTCATGAAGCGCCACGTCGCCGTCGCCCTTTGCGCGTGCCGTGCAGAAAATGAGCAGGTACGTGCTTTAAAGGCTACTGCCAGAAACAAGCTGGTAAACTGGCAATCGGAAAGACGAAGGGTGGAACGTGCGACAAGAGCTGCAGCTTCCTGTCATCGTTCGAAACAGTAAGAGACGCGACGTTTGAGCGACGCGACTGCATACCTGCGCATATATCGCTACGTAAACATATACGCGACAAGCAAACTTCCTCAATGCTTATGAAAATATACTCTACGCAATGTTACAAACGAGGAAAAAGCTCATCAGCGAAGTGAGATAGCCCGAAGCATTGAAACTAACGTTGCGTTAATTTTCATGATAACTCATCGACGTGATTATTTAATATTTTATGTTATATAATAACGGCCTTCCTAACTCTAAATATTCTTGACTCTAATGTCCATTTCTACCAATGTAGATTATGTTTAATCACGGTTTAACTTACTCTTTATCTTTTTCTAGTTCTTGGAAAAAGTAGAGGCGATAAAAATAATTATTTTTATATTTCACTATTATTTTTATTAATTTTTTTCACTAGAAAAAGATAAAGAGTAAGTTAAACCGAGATTAAAGTTAATCTACATTGGTAGAATACATGAGTACTCTTGACTTTTGAAGTCTCTTGACTCTGCCGCTTCACCGTTTCACGCTGTACGTAATTAAACGCGCTTGCTTATAGAACTCATCCGTCAGTATTTCAATTATTGGTTCATCTGTGCCTGTTACGATGCACTTAATGTACCGCGCATGTACTACATAATATTCCTTGATAGCGAGGCTGCGCCAGAGAGAGATAGAGAGAGAAAGTCGGCTGATATACCGCGGTATATAGTATATACGCGTATAATATATCTGAAATTTCATTTAGTTAATGGCGGCGTAGCCGTATTGCAGGAATGCACGTATATTCGTGTACGTGCTCATACGGGGCAAGCTAGTCAGGATCGACCTCACAGATCTGCGTGCCCCTTAAGGCAAACTACAAGTTTATGTTTCGGCTTTTATCTATTCACCATAAAGAGCTTTTGCTTATTTCCTAGTGCGCCCCGCTCGTATATACTCATTAATATTTATTTTATACTATACTAGGTATACGTGCTAAAATCGCAAAACTTAAACTACATTATTAACCGCCGCCATTTCTTTTCTTGACTTGTCTGTACAAGAGTTTATACGACCGAAAGAAAACTGCACGTGAAAGAAGACTGCAAGATGTAGAATATTCCTCGCGTCTCTTTCACGTCCATCGTTCCGGATAGGTCTTTCCTTCGAAGTACCATTACGTAATTACCCGGCATAAAGAAAACGGAGCCTCGACGTTTCTGAATCCTTCCGTTGCCCTCGATCGTTCCTAATCGTCGACACCGAGAGATATATCTATTTTAATCTTCCACTTGTTTTTGTTCGCTATCGTAAAAATAGCGATTAGAAAGATGAAAATTACGCTATAAATGGATACTCAGGATGTAGGTAACAAAATCGCGACAACCAATAGCCAATTTCGATTTTAATTCGAAATCAGATAGACCAAAAGAAAAATGGATTATTCAATTTTATAGTAAGTATATTTTATAAAATCTAATTATTTCACATCCTTTATCAAATTCGATTAAAACGGATAATATCCATAAAATTTATATTTATATCTATATTTAATTGCTCATAAGAATATAATCAATGCATTATTAATGCGTACGATTAATCAATACGTGCACGGAAAGAATAGTTTTGCTGAAATATCTAA
Source organism: Aphaenogaster ashmeadi (assembly GCA_003063805.1). Lineage (NCBI taxonomy): Eukaryota > Metazoa > Arthropoda > Insecta > Hymenoptera > Formicidae > Aphaenogaster > Aphaenogaster ashmeadi. The sequence goes on from NJRQ01000333.1 coordinate 151,253, forward strand.
AAATTTGGCCAAATACAAATCTGAAAATAATTTTGTTGGACCATCAAAATAATTATGTAGGACGCCCAAAATAGTTGCTGGAATATCGAAACTTTTTGTAGCATTATCATAATGTTTGAGCGTCCCACGTAGTTACTTTTGATGGTCTAACAAAATTAATTTCAGATCTGTATCTGGCCAAATTTTTAGATACTTCAGCAAAACCGTTCTTTCCGTGTGACAATTGTGATTAAATCAATAAAAAAGAATCTAATATTTTCCAGCTCTCTAAATTCTTGAGAGACGGCATCATCGCGAGCTCTCGTATCATCGACCAATAGAAATAGCGAAACAGAAGAGAGAGTTCTACGAACTTCGATTTAATGGGCTCTCTTCGGTCTGCCGTGCTCCGGGACTAAATCGAAGTTCGCAAAACCTCAACGCGATGAGGGTATCTTGGCTCTCTCCAACTCTCGATGAAATGGCGAAGGCGAACGGAAGACCGTTCCAGCCATCGACAGGCACATGCTCCGGGACCGAAATACGTGCAGGTTCGTGGTATCCGCGTGTCTGACGAGCGAGCACGTGCCACGCGGACAATGCCTCGCTTCTTCCTCGCCCTGTAATCGAACGGGAGGGCAATTTCCAGCAGGATAAGAGAATTTCCGCGTCGATCGGCCGCAGCCGTGCCGGATCTTCTCGCACCGCGAGAAACCCTACGCATCTTTTATTACTTTTTCCCCCCTTTTTCGGAATCGACACCTGTCGCACCACCCGCGCGTCGTCCCGTTCCCTCGTTTCGTGCTATGATTTCCCCCAACGTATCAATCATGCGGGGACGCGATAAGAGTGATTGATACTACAAGAAGGTAGCCCGTCCACCTCGGCACTCGCGATAAAAACGACATCGTTAGCCGACATCGTGTAAGGATTCGAACGCGCCGCAATCTGGCGCTCGCACGTGTGCGCGTTGCAGCAGCAGCGGCCAGATATTACAACGGCTCGTGTTATTACGACATCGAGCACTTTCACCGGTCCTCACGCGCGGTGCCCGCCGCTCGATCTGCGCCGCACCGATCTGTCTCCATCCCAGAAAATCCGCTCGCTCTCACGAGAGTACCAGGATATCCCGGCCGGCGACGGTAAATACCGGCATTATCTGGGAAACATCGGTATTTATATAGCTATCGATAATTTGTCGTTACTTCGCGCAATTGCGAGACGTTGTATTTCCCAGTCAGGAGTAACGTAACGTTACGGCATGTAAGGATCGACGAAGTTCGATTCATGTTCGAGAGAGAGAAAGAGAGAGAGAGAGGGGGGGGAGAGAAGGAGACGGAATAAAGATGACGAAGATCAATACTTTCCGGTCGATCAATCATCAACAACTCCGCGGGAATATCGATATTATCGCCATCGTCGCCATCTCTAATTCCGACACCGCTGATGCTAGCCGCTTCGTCGAACGAGGCCGTCATACTCTCTTCTCGCTATATAAATACACGCACACACAGATATCTAACCTCGGTTGTTCTGGCAGCGAAGAAGACGCTCTTGTCATCCGTCAACGACGCGGAGGTCTATATATTACGTAAGGCTACCCTCTCCCGCTCTCTGTCCCCCCCTCGTGCTCTTTCTCTCACTCGCCCATTACTTCCTCGCTCTCTATCCATTTTCCTCCCCTTTTACGCTCGCTCTCGTCTCTCGACATCGCGGAAAATGTAACGGGCACGTATCTCCGGAGTTATTTGATTTTTATAACGAAAATTCGCTTTCGCTTCTCGCTCGCATCTGTTATGATAATTTTTATCTAATCGAGAGACATTTGAAGAGTCCTCTAAGAGATTGAACTTACATGGAAAGAACGGTTTTGCTAAAGTATCTAAAAATTTGGCCAAATACAGATCTGAAAATAATTTTGTTAGTCCATCAAAAGTAACCGTGTAGGATACTCAAAAACATGATGATAATACTGCAAAAAAGTTTTGCTATTTTAGCATTTTGAGCGTCCCACATAATTATTTAAATGGTCCAACAAAATTATTTTCAGATCTGTATCTGGCCAAATTTGTAGATACTTCAGCAAAACCATTCTTTCCGTGTATGTATATTTTTATTTCGTATGAGAATAATAGTTAGGGGAACCCGGGGCATAACGGGAACGCTAAGGTTTATACAAGTTTACAACGTATTAAAAATAAATAAATGAACTTTGTTTGGCACTAAAATATTCTTTGAAATATCCACTATAAGGAAAATACAAGGTTTACTACAAAAGAATAATTTGAAAGGACGAAATTATTGTTTTTTGAAAACGTGAGTTAACCTTAGTATGGATTTTATGCGGAGCATAATGGGATACCTTATGAAACTTGTTTATTTCTCAAATTAAAAATGATTTTTTACAACACGCAATATATGTAAAAATGTATTATTACACTTTCAATTAATAATAATTATTACACGTTTCTTATTATATAGTATACCTACATTTTTCTCATTAAAATATAAATAAATATTATTACAATATAGGTAAATAAAAATCAAAATATGTGATGTAATAACTTTTGATACAATATATTGCACAACATAACATATATATTGATATATCATATGAAAAGGAAAAATAAAACATTCGTCCCGTTATATAAAATGTATAAGTTTACTTTAGGTAATATAAACCATCACAGATAATCGATATTTCCACAGACACTTTACTAAATTGACAAGAAAAGATCATTTAATAACGTAAATATACTTACGGTAATAAAAAATAGAATTTTATCTTTGCTTACCATATGTAAATGTCTTAAAGAAACCGTAACTCAGTCGCGGAGAGCATAGCGAACGCATTAAATAATTTCTAGCATCTTTCAGCTAAAAATAATATGGAAACTGATAACAGCATGCGGGTAGGGACATCCAAGAGTAATAATTTCCATACATTTCATTACATGGCAGCATCTCTGTAAAGAGATATCGACCATATCCCATTATACCCCGTGGTCCCATTATGCCCCTTCCCTATTTACATTTGAATATTATTTGAATTAAAAAAAATATCTACATCACAAAGACTCCTGATTGCGATCAGAATTCATTAAATCTCGACGCGAATTAGGTTTAGTCGATCGCAAAACGAAGTCGAACTGTGTCGCGATGACGCTCCGCTCGCGATCGGCTCATTGTGCGGAGATAATTGAGCGCCCGGAATAACCGCAGCCCCGTACCATCGCGGCGGCGGACCGCGCGGAGAAGTGCATTTATCGTGAACGCGCCGAGAGAGCGAGCGAACGAGCGAATTGCAGCCAGCATTGTCATACATATAGGCGAAGATCAAACGTCGCGTTACGAGCGCGCGATCGCGGTAAATAAATAGATTGAGAATTAATGGCGCGGACACGCGCCGTCCCACGTATATGGCCGTTGCGGATTCGCCGTTTAACGCGGCGGCCTTAACCGATAGATTCCGTTACGAGAACACGTACCGGAGATTTAACGCTCGTTACACGGCACGTCGAAATTAATATGAGACGCGCGATTGTCCGAGGAAATAATTCTTCAAGTTATTTACATTTGAATCGATCTCAGCGAGAGGACTTAATTGAGGGCTTGATTAACTGAGTCGCTCGAGCTCGAGAATGAAAGTACTTCCGACTTTATGACCGGGCATTTAATGTGAACGTCCTAACGTTTAATATCTATCTTGAGAAAACTTTAATCCGAGACTTATTAATAATCAAGATGTCCAGCGCTGAAAATATAGAAATGGAAATGACTTCAAATTAAAAACTTCTGCTTAGAGAACTTCTTCCGAGAACAGAAAGACCTGGTTCTGGTGTACACGCTTTGCGAGCTCTATCCTGTATAGAAATTAATGGGCGCTTATGTAACTTCGATCGTCGAATCGCATTATTGTGAAGATAATAACATAATTCCTATCATACCTGTTCGTACCTTGCGCGTGAAATAACGAGTATTAAACGCAATATTGCCAACGCGCAATAGCAGCGAGTAAACAAATTATAAATCAACGAGATGTTGCGAAAATTCATTCGCTGCATTTCGAAATAACGAAGATGCGCCGAGAGTTGAAATGCGCATCTAAATCTCTCAAATTTCGCGTTATCTCAATTATCAGGTCCACAGATCATAAATTAATAAATGCCGATATTCTGGAAAATGCGTTTCTATGGAAATCAAATATTTCAATTATCGACACCCCATGCCAAAAGTCATTGGCGCACGATGATCAACTGTCGCCCGGTTTTGCTCGAACGACAGGCAAATCCAAGCGCGAAGGCAACATGTCGATCACGGACACGTCAAAAATTCGATTAAATAAAATCTAATAGAGAGGGAGAGAAAGAGAAATGGCAAAATGTCAAAATCAAATCGATATTAGAATATTAAGGGAGAGAGTATTAATGTCGAAATACAGTAGCATCGGGATGGAAAGTATCGATAATTTAATAGCTTAATAGTTTAATATCGTATTATCGTCCCTACTTCCTCCGGGAAAATATCGTCGAGAAATTCGAAACGAGGAACGCGTCCTGAAAGCGCTCACATGGGACGTCGAATAGCGATCGATCGAGCGTAGATTTCCACGACGAGGAAGATGGATCGCTGAACCGATCGAAGACGCGGCGCACCTGTTTGCTCGTGAAGTTTCCTCGTGCGTGCGATCCTCGACTCGCGCGTGAGTTGGCGTATAACGTGCACACGTGTGTAGTTTCGGTTACATTATCCCGAGGTACGTGATCTACATGTCCGGGAAGGCAGAAGAGATCGGTTAGACTTTGGCTAACTCGAGACGCATACGAGCAATATCGCAACCGCCGATCTTCCTTCAACCGCGGATTCGCCACAATTTGCTACACGGCGAAAATTGACTTTACCGCAATCGCTTGCAGCAATTCGGCGATGTTTAGCGCGAAAAGTTTTAAGGCTGAGTCGGTTTTCTTAAATAAGTTTCACTTCGATCGACGTTATATCGTGCGTGGCACGGTAGTCGCTATGCGACGTGACCTTCTTTCTTTCCTATCCCGAGGACTTTATATCCCACAACTTGCGGTAATGTCGCGCTCCGGGCGAGCGAGCGGGCAAGGAGCGCGTGTTGCTGCGGAAAAGGCGCCGCCCGCAAATGCGAACACGGCGAAGTGACGGCAAAGTGCTCGTCAAATTATAGGTATGCACTCGGGGAACATTTACCGCGCCGTTTTGGAGCGTCGGTGGTGCGCTACGACGACGGTACCTGCTCGACACGAATTTTCAGGAGAACGCCCCGCTCTCAGTTCCTCACCCGAGGGAGGGTCTGAAAGCGGCGGAATGCAAGCGCAAGGAACGTGGACCACTTTTGCCCCCGGTAATTTCATTATTCTGAGGCGACGCGCAGACGTCGCGAGGGTCTCTATCCTGCCTTTTGAACTTCTAGTCAGATCGAGTTTTCCGATCAACGATATAGACTCAATCGCGGTGGAAAAAAACACCCGTCCTCCGTCCCCCGCGCGCTTCGAGATCGATCTGTTATCGTCGAACTATTAATAATGCACGTTTTAAGTCGACAGCATTAAGAGGCTATTAATACGCGGCGAATACGTGGGAAGAGAGATTTACGTATAGTTATATCGAATTTGATGAAGCGCGCGAAAGTGGTTCGATGTCGAGTCGGATGGCCAATCGCAACTCGCGGCGCAAGTCTTGTGTCTCTTATTATTAGAAATCTGGCGAGAGGATATTCGACTTTGTTTTCTCTTTCTCTTCTAAAGCTATTAGATAAATAGTGATAAAAAGATGGAAAAACGTATCTTGTCATAGAGTTTGGCGGAGTTTGGCCACCGTACACAAACTGACTCTCGCTCGCTTATCGTTTATCGCCAATACCGGGCCGGGCCAATTTTTGCTATCCCAGATGTCGAATCGTAATTCCCGACACAACGTGAAATATTCAGCACCTATCGTTCGCATGATACCCGAGCAAATTCAAATCCAAAGATCCCCCAAGCTAGGGTTGCTGACTCCTCGCGGACGTATACGCGCGTCGACATGAATACCCGTCATACTATCTCTAATACACGCGACGAGCATTCTGCAGGTTATTTTAGATGCATTCGCTCTCGTACGCGCTGACTATTTAGATTTTACCTAGAATAGAAGCGCGCTAAAGACAGACAGGCCAGATAACTGGATCGAATTTGGCACGCAGATGAGTCTAATTATTTATAGATAGGAGAACCCGTTACGCGACGCGACATGTATTGTTGTACAATTGTACTAATGCATGAAACGTCTGTTATGATGGTCTAATTTCGGCGAGCTTGTTTCGTTGACGTTTTTCGATTTCAATCCTCACCATTAAGATAATATTAACGATATTCTATGTATTACAATTCAAATATTTTGTGTATCACACAAAGGATTTATAAACTTACTGCCATATTATAATGCAGCGTAATTATTTATCAAATAAGGTAATACCTTTAGCTGCAGTTTCAGC